>APFE031228516.1:36135-51843 GCA_000404065.3 Pinus taeda | reverse complement strand
TAGAAACTGAAACAGGCATTAGTCTTTTCTGAGGAAATATGTGATCTTTGCATCATCAAAGCAGAGCATATTTGGACCTTTGACCTCCAATCATGAAATATGAAACCTATTGGTATAGGTATCTAACACCACAAACCCAATTTTCTTCTTTTAGCTCACTCTCTTGCACAAAATGAAGACTTTCAAACATAAAGAAGAACTTATATCCCCTTGATTTTAATTTTTCATTTACAAACCCACTTTTCAAAACTCTTATTCACTTTGCTTTAAAAACTCAGTTTTTTAATTTTGCAATTTAACTCTTCTTGATCATTTGATGAAATGATGCGTCGATGTTTTTGTTTCTTGTAGTGGTTGGAGTTGGCGAGGTGACCAAGGGTAGTAGCTGGAACTTATTACATATAGAAACATTGAAATTATATAAATTTGTACATGAAATGGAAAAAACCCTGTTTTTACCTCAAAACAGAGTTTTGAGGTGAAAATCCTTTATGAAGCATATCATCAGTGAATTTGTAATTTTATGAACTTATTAGACCTCCTCATGTGCCTGCTAACCTCTTATTGAGTTTTTTGCTTACCATGGTGACAAACCCTAGACCTAATGAGACCTAAAACCCTAAAAATGATTTTTGCAAATGTAATGACAAAAAATGACTGTAAATGACCTGAACATGTGAAAATAGGCCAGCAGGTAAATGACATGAGGGAAATTGACAATGAACCACTACCATCAGTTGATCCATGACCTAATGCAATGTAGTTGATCGGATGGGACACCTAAAATCCATGCAAAAAGTGAAATTTGATCACTGATGGAGGGATGAAGATACTGACACTAACATTGGCTCCAATGGGGATGGTAGCTCTTGGGAGGTGCCAAGAACCATTTATCTCTGGGAGAGCAGACCAGTGCCTTTTCCATTTGGTAATGGAGTCAAGATACTTTGAAAACTAAAATTGACACTATGACTCAAAATGACTCAAAACTGAACTGACTAAAACAAAAAAAATGACTCAAGACTTACTTAATTGAAACAAGTACTTACAAAGCTTTTTTTATTGGCAGTAGACCATCGAGATTTGAGGGCTTCAAATCACGATGACAACCACTTGCCTACTGATGAAATATGTACAATCATGTGAAGTGGGCCTTCCAATGTAACTAATCCAGCAGATGGCTACATACTGAAATTCTGCTCTCATTTTCGCCGAGCAGATACAACGATGTACCTGTAAGCAACTCACAATAATAACTGAAACAAGGCTTATGATAATGAACCAGACAACATTCATCTTCTCTAATGCTTGCAAAATAATGCCGAAAGGATCTTGAAAATCCTGAAGCACTAGCTTGTCTTGAGATCTAGTAGCAAAAATACAAGTATTCCCTTCATTATGATCTAAAAGAACAACTGGTTGCTGAGTGATAGGAAGGCATAGAGAGGTATAAGCTTCTGCTATCTGAATGTTAGCTATAAATTCCTCAAACATGAGAAATTCTAGCATATTGTCTCTCTTAGGCTCATATTCCTCAATTTCATGGTCTAGGTCATTCTTAAACATAAAACAATCTTCAATATTATCAAACATGATAGCCTTAACATCTTCATGAAAGAAAATATTATCTGTTTCCTGATCTATAAATCTAATTTCAAGACTATCATCATTTTAAAAAGAGGAAGAAGTTTCACCAACACCTTTTTGACCATGTGCACACTACAGACCTGCATTAGCTTCGGCTGTAACATGACCTTTCAGGGGTTGATCTATCTCATCTTCAGATAGAGGAGATAATACTTTCTATTTTGTTTTGCTCAAGTGGTTATTGTCTTCTTGAAATAACATTTCAAAACATGAAAGACCTGAATGACTGTTATAGACATATTTGGGCACTGTAACCCCAATCACATATGTCCATAAACCAAGGGCTTCTGAGTCCCTAAAAGTGTTGTTTCATGTTGTAAAGGAACAAGGTCAGCTGATTACATCATCTCCCAGAATTTCTCCATAGAAAACTGCTCAGAACTGGTCAAAATTGGACCATACAGATTGTCCAGTGCTAAGGGTGTGATGAATCTCACTTGCTTAGTGTAAAAAGTACGATGCATACTAGAAATCTCTTCTGTAGGGTGCGATGGGTGAGAGTAGAAAAATGGCGGAGATAGTTTGCAAGGTGGATGATCATGGAATCTTCCAAAAACTTCTCCTGTGACACTTGCCTCTCTAAATTCACCCAGGGTTGAGTAAGAGATCATCAATCTCCAAGTGGAATTAAGAACTATTAGAGAGAGGGCACTGATAAAAATCCCAGAAGCTGACTCACCCTCTTACAATCATCTATATATGGATCCCTCATCCCAGAGATCCAAGGGCTGGAATCTTGTATCTTGTAAAGAAGTGTTATTGGGTTCCTGGTGGAATATCATCGTGTTGGGTGATCTAAGCTTTTCATGAGGTGAAGAAGGGCTTTCATGTTGGGAGGATGATGCTGGGTCAAATCACTGGGTTGTAATCCTCTCGTCTAATTTTTATATCAATAAAGCTATTCAAGTTTTCCTCCACATTCTTGTATGTTTGCTAATATATGCATGTATGTGGTCAATATATATCTGGTCCTATATTGTTTATGACTGTAGATCTCTACACTTTGAAGGTATTATGCTGCTTTGACTTTACAGGTACTCTTTGAAGCGGAGTGTTCAAGGGAGGAGTGGCAAAGATCTGTCAAAGGGAAGAAGGAACAAATAGAGAACCAAGAGAAAGATCGAGGTTGGTATTCTTTGCTCCTCTCCTATCTACTTTTCGTAAAGGAAAATGAAAGTAACTTTAGTCTGTTTGTTTCTAAGATAGCTACCTATCTTAGTGGGACTAGAAGCTCTGCATAGACACTAGATTTCCCGATAACAAAATGGCGAATCCACTGGGGAGCGAATAGCTTGTTTGCTTGTCTATATTTGTTTGCTTTATAAACTTACAGATGGAGCCTGAAGTCAAGCCAGCTAGCCTTTGAACTGCATTTTCTATGCAAGTACAAAGTAGATCAATGCTACTTCAGTCTATCTCCAGGTTTTGTTTATAAACTAAACAATTGATTTACAAACATCCTAATTTCCCTGGTGGTGGCTCAAGTAGCCTCATTAGATCAGCCCCTGTGATTTGCATTTACTGACTATCATTAGCTCGGCTTAAATCCCTGAACTAAGCTACAAACTGTGGCCCAGAACAAAGTTGAAGTCTCATCTTTGGACCATCGCACCTTCTCCTCTTGGGAATCTGGATGTATTGCACCTCTTGTGTGCAGTAAGTGAGATGCAGCGCACTTTCCCTATGTTATAGGTGCGATTGTCAGATAAGACCTCTTCTTCTTCCATATTTTGGTTTTTGTTCACTCTCTTCAGCTTTATTTAGGAGTTTTGCTGTCTATGATCAGTAAACCACTACAAAAACTCCCTTCCTTTACATGATTCAGCCTCCATAGTACAAAGAACTGTAAATGTTTTTATGTATTGTTTGCCATTTACGGTTCTCCTTTACAAAGAAGTAGCGTAATCAAGCTATCGTATTTTGATTTGAAAGTGTCGCAAGTGTCGTTTTCAGTCAAAGAAAAGAATCCTATTATTCTTGATGGTCAATTACACTATTACTCTTGTATTTGATTTGAATTAATAGTTTTTCAAGTGTCAAAAGAAGTTTTCAATTCAAAATCATAAAGTGTCGTCATTATCTTCCTTTCGTTTTTTGAAAAGAAAATTGTTAGTAATGTCGCTTGAAACGATTCAAATTTGTACTTAGCATTCTTTTTGTCATTTACACATCAAGAAAGTGAAAAAAATACATGCATGTGCATTTGCATTTAGACTGCTTGTTGGTTTGATTTAGGACAGTGCATCTAGTGCGTGCTCTCTGTTCTATGTTGAAAGAATCTCATTTCTCTTTCCTTAGGAGCTAGGATTTTCATTGAAAAAAGAAGATTAAATGATTGTTTATCATCTTATATTTCATTTTAGGAATTGTATATCTACATCACGTGGTGAACCTGAAAGGAAAACTTCTTAAGAAAGATCAACTATAAAATAAATTCAATGAACATAAAAATGCTTTGGAACCTAACACACAACATTTAGAAGTCTATGCTATAGACGTATTCCAACGTCGTAAAGCTTGGTAACTATCACTTTTATCATAGGTTGGGTGATTCCTCCTCTTTGAGATGACAAGTGCTAGTACAGACTTGTGCTCCCACGTACCGTCAAGTATATATTGGGAGACCACAATAGGCTATATCCTTTATCCTTAGGAAGCCATGTTTGCCACCTTATCGATTGCAATGCACAGAACACAGCATTCGGGAAGATTCACTGCCATACCATAAAAAGTATTCTGCAGTTTTGCAATTGGTTTGGTAATCCCTCTGTCTAGATTTCTAGAGTAGTCTCTTTGATTCCTTTTCAAACTCCTTAAAAGAAAAGGTCTATCTGAGCACTTGTCACTTCAGGCTCATTAAAAATCAAAGGCGACTAGAGTCATCTTTTTCTTTTTCTTGACTCTTAAAAATTGAAAAAGCAAGTTGTGTCAAAGCATCTAATTTTTTTTTTAATCGGAATAACGTCACTATTCCCTCGTTGGTCTTAGGTTGAGAAAAATGGAGTCCACCAACTAGGGATTTCTCCTTAGGGGAAATCCTAGTCCTTTCTCCTCTTGGGGAGATGTTGGTGCACCTCATATGGCCACATTGTCCCTCCCGGGATTGACAATCAGCTTGCCCATATGGCTCTTGTCGACCTCTGTCATTCAAACCGCCGCAGTTCCTGAGCAATCAAGTTAGCAACTAGATCATACTAGAGTTACCCCCCAACCTTCTGCTTCATTTGTTTCTCCCTCCCCTCCTTCCTCTTCGCTTGGTGAAGTTTGTAAAGCTAAAAACCAAGTAACTGAGAAGAGGAAGAAAGGGAAAGAGAGAAAGGAGAAGGAGCCAAAGGTGAAAAAGGGAAACCACACATCATCTAGTGAAAATCCACACACTGCACTATCCAAACCCAAATCTCCATGTGTCATTTGCAAAGGGGACCACTATCATCGAGATTGTCCTTGCATCCCTTGGATCTTAAGCGACTGGTCCCCTCGTTTGCACAATCCGGTGTCGTCAACCTCTGATGATCATGTTGAGAGTACAACGTCAACTAGCGAAAACGAAGTCTCTGGACAACAAGGAAAATGTAAATTTCCTTGCAAACTGTGTGAAGGCAATCATGCCGTCCACCGCTGTCCCTTCCTGGATTAAGCTAAAAGAGCCTTGGATAACCGTCCTGCTTCACCGCTACAGCTTCCTCCTGGGTACAAGAAACTCTTGCCGAGTCCATCGCTAGTTGAAAATCCGACTAACACAACTTTGCAGTCAGTCGAAGCATCTATCATTGAAGATAAGTCCTCTAAATCCACACCAGACAAAAGTCAAAAGGTTGAGGTGGCATTCGACCCGGTCCTGTCTTCAGAAGGTCCATCTTCGGATGATACAGTCACCGAAGAGAATGAGAACGACATTGTTCAAATTCTTTTCGCCAACACAGACTCCGATGAACATGGGGGAAATCTACCCGTTCCTTTATCACAAGAAGGAAGTTCTTTAGGGTCATATCCGACTGTTTATTCGGTCCCACCTCCGAGCAACCTAGTGGTTTCCTTCGATTGGAATCTACGAGGCAGACCTTGTTTACCATCTAATGTAACATTCCGAATCATTGTACAAGCTTAGACAATGGTCATGGTCGGTACCATCATAGATGAAGGGGCTTCTGTGAGTATCCTTTCCTCAACTTCTTAGAAAGCGCTTGGTTTGCCATCACTTCTGCCTGAGATATGAAATCTAACAGGCTTAGATAAAGGAACCAGTCGATTGTTAGGGATCCTTCCAAGTTTGCCTATAACTTTGAGAGGGAAAATCATTAATCTGAATGTAATGGTAGTCCAAGGACCTTTAGATTATAATCTGCTCCTTGGGCGTGACTTATTTATAGAATGGGAGCCATTGTCTCCTCACTCTTTCGAGTAATGTGTTTTCCACATGAAGGCCGAGTGGTCCAACTCATAGACCAACTTTCATTCCCCGACTCACACATAGCTAATAGTCAAGTACCATCCCTAAATGGTCTTTTCATGCAAGGAATGTCTCATCAATCTCCAATCCGTCCACCTGAAGAACGTGAGTAATTTGGTGGCCATGATTGAAACCCACGGGGCATGCACCTTGGTCTGCTTCGACAGGAATACTTCAGGTATAGGGTAGGTTTCCGCGGAGGATAGATGACTAGTCTGATACACCCATCCATTTAGAAAAATGGGATTAGACCAGAATAAGATGCCTCCGTCAGAAGGTAGGTCTTTCCCGACAAAATAAATGTTTTGTCTGCAAATTGAAGGGTAACTTGGAAACTCTACTTCACTATACCTGGGGGCATTCAAAACCTTTTTGTGCATGAGTGAAAAGTTTCCAGCATAATGCTAACCCCATAGTTTTGCTGACTTCAACTACTTAGGTTAAGTGATTGGTCGGATAGACCATTCACCTTTGCAGGGGCCGGATGGCACAAACAAAGTAAAGGAAGTGTTTTCCTACCTAACCACAGTAGTTAATTAACCCCTAGGACAGTAGTTGGTCATTCCTAGCTTGCATGCAAAAGGGAGCGGGACAAAGCTTTGAAAGGTGCAAGCTCCACAAAAATGGAATCTATCGATGAGACCTCCTTATTATACGACTAGAACGAGTAGTTTTTATGTGAAGTTTAAGCTCGTTAAAAATTAAACCTAAGAAATGAGAAAATGTTCCCCTAGAGTTTAAGCTCATTGAAAAATGAACCAACCTCCAGTAAATAACCTTTGCGAATGCATTATCATCAGCTTATGAGCCCTGGTCATGTTCTTGCCATCACCTCCACTCTGTTTAACCGATCATATGCCTCCATTTGATTGTTTACCTTTTTGAGGAACAGCTGCGAAGAGTGATTCTATTAGTCATCCTTGTGACACTGCCATGATTGGAAAATTATAAACCTTACCTAGAATTAGCAGCTACCCAAAAATATCGCTCGTTCCTCAAATATGAGTCTCCTTTAAGCTCTTTCCATCTGACTCGTAAAATGTGAAAAGATTGTCGAGCAGTTGGCCTCTTCAGCTTGTTAAAGCTACCATGAATGTTATCCCTCCTCTAGATTTTAATCTTTTTGGAGCTGAGAGATTATTACACAAAAATATCAAGCGCTTGTCTTTTTTGGCTTGTTAAAACTATCAAAAATTCATCCCTTTCGTATTATTTTATACTTTTTCAGACTTAAGGGATTATATGACGAAAAAGGATTACTAGAGTTTCCTTTTCGTCCCTTTTTAGACTCTCTAAAATTGAAAAAGGACCGAGTTGTATTTGTCATTAAACTCGTTAAAACCAATAGTGACAAACTTGTCCATAAAGACAAGAACGAGTTTCACTGTCACTAGGCTCATTAAAACATAGCGACGGGTTTGCCTGAAGGGAAAATTATAGAACAAGCATATGTTATCCTCCTTAAGCTTGATAAAAATAAAGACGTACTAGTTAGCAATAACTAGGGAAAATTGGGAAGAAAACTTGAAGAAACGTTATTGGTAGCGAGTCGCTCTTGAACATGACACTTTCACTCCATCACCATGATTGAGCCGGGTTGGGTTATTTCGTTCACCGGTCATATTACCATTGGTCCATCATACCATCAATATTTGGGTTTAATGCTACCAATCCATTTCAGTGTCACCGATATGTTCAAGAGAAGTCGATCAGAGAATTCACCAACCCAGCTTGTGTCTCACCCGCTGCAATACCTTCACGCTTCATTCTTTCATGACTGCCACCCTGAACCCTGTATGATCAGATCATTTTCACCTCCACAAAATCATTTGCTTCATTCCGTGTCATAGATGCGGGATTCATTAAGGCCCTCCTAGGACGGGTTACTTCTTGTCGAAGACAACTCATTATCCAAGAAGTCAACCTAGGAACAACCCTTTCAGTACTTTGAAGCTTGCATGCCTCAATGGCAAGTTTCTCACTTCCGGTGACAGGTTTACATCAATGTCCTTCAACCGAAAGATTTTGCGTGGTGTTTGATGCCAAGTCCCTTTTTCACACCACGTGAATTGTACTATAGTACCTTGAGGGTCATCATCATTATCGGTGATTCCTCTCGTGCCTGTTAACAGTTTACAACATTGGCTGGTAATCAGGCAATGTCTTTCCATGTTCGACTCCAGAACATTTTTCATGTGGATCGACTTGTACTTCGGGAAAATATTGGACGAGTTTGAAGACCTTGGATCTAGTTTCATCAATCTGGGCTGTGATATATTCAGGGAAATAAAGACATTAAATGTACATCATTGCTGCATAGATGATCATCCAAATATAAGGATGATGGCTCTACCAGAATCATCAGTCTGCCACACAGACGGTTGTCTGTCCTATGTACATGAAAATGAATTTATAAAGCTGAGCATGGGAATGCCTGCGTCAGCTAGATCATGAAAATGTTATGAAGATAATGTATTTTATTGTATCTTATTACAGGTCACCTTCCAGTTCGAAAAACCTCAGATCCTCATGATAAAGCATTTCATCGGACATCAAAAGATTTTCGACTCACGCTTTAGGGGGCAACTGTTATAGACATATTTGGGCACTGCAACCCCAATCAAATATGTCCATAAACCAAGGGATTCTAAG
This sequence comes from Pinus taeda, assembly GCA_000404065.3. Taxonomy (NCBI): domain Eukaryota; kingdom Viridiplantae; phylum Streptophyta; class Pinopsida; order Pinales; family Pinaceae; genus Pinus; species Pinus taeda. Next base: position 43,094 of record APFE031228516.1, on the reverse strand, counting down.
TCCCTAAAAGTGTTGTTTCCTGCCCTGAAGGAACAAGGTCAGCTGATTACATCATCTCCCAGAAGTTCTCCATATAAAACTGCTCAGAACTGGTCAAAACTAGACCATACAGATTGCCTAGTGCTAAGGGTGTGATGCATCTCACTTGCTCAGTGTAAAAAGTGTGATGCATACTAGAAAGCCCTTCTGTAGGGTGCGATGGGTGAGAGTAGACAAATGGAAGAGACAGTTTGCAAGGTGGATGATCATGGAATCTTCCAGAAACTTCTCCTGTGACACTTGCCTCTCTGAAATCGCCCATGGATGAGTAAGAGATTATCAATCTCCAAGTGGAATCAAGAACTATCAGAGAGAGGACACTAATCAAAATCCTAGAAGCTGACTCACCCTCTTACAATCATCTATATATGGATCCCTCATCCCAGAGATCCAAGGGCTGGAATCTTGTATCTTGTAAGGAAGTGTTGTTGGTTTCCTAGTGGAATATCATAGTGTTGGGTGATCTAAACTTTTCATGAGGTGAAGAAGGGATTTCATGTTGGGAGGATGATGTTGGGTCAGATCAATGGGTTGTAATCCTCTCTTCTAATCTTTATATCATTAAATCTATTCAAGTTTTCCTCCACATTCTTGTATGTTTGCTAATATATGCATGTATGTGGTCAATATATATTTGGTCCTATATTGTTTATGACTGTAGATCTCTACACTTTGAAGGTATTATGCTGCTTTGACTTTATAGGTACTCTTTAAAGCGGAGTGGTCAAGGGAGGAGTGAGAAAGATCTGTCAAAGGGGAGAAGGAACAAGCAGAGAACCAAGCGAAATATCGAGGTTGGTATTCTTTGCTCCTCTCCTATCTACTTCTTGTAAAGGAAAATGAAAGTAAATTTGATCTGTTTGTTTCTAAGATAGCTACTCGTCTTAGTGGGACTAACGGCTCTGCATAGACACTGTTGGGTCCCTATAATACTAGTAATTGCCCCATTACTATTGTAGTTATACCCATTATTAATATTGTTGTGCCCCTATTGTCCCCATATTATTATTACTATGCCCCATAGAATCCCTCTATTATTATTTTTTTGGCTTTATATTATTATTGTTAGGTTGGATGGGTTATATTATGACTCCCTAGACTCCTATATATAGAAAGGAGGTTTTGTCATTTGAATCATCCAAGAATTGTTCATTTATGTAATGTAAAGGAGGTTGCCCCCTCTAAGAGGCTGAATTCTAAGGCGTTGATCTATCTTTTCTATCTTTCTTGAAGCTGGTTTCATAACATTTGGTATCAGAGGTTTGGATTCTAGGGTTTCGCTGCTCCAAACAGGTCATCGTGGAATTTTCACTATAACGTTTTTTATTCGACATTTCAGAAGTTGAAAAAAAACCCATTTGAGAATACATCGCGCTAAATCTCGGATCCAAATTTCAGAGCTTTTTGCGCTATATTTGTGGAGATATGATCTGAGGAAGTTGGTCTTTTTGCAGACTCTTGAATTACATTCCAAACAGGTGACTTGGGGAAAATCGTCATAACTATTTCTCTAAGAATTGGATTGAAATTTCGTAAGAAGGTATAGAAAGATGATGGACTGCAGTTTCTTTTATATATCTTTCAGAGCTAAAGGTCGAAACAGTGACTCGTGGCACGTCATACAAGTTCTCTCTATTGAACTAGTCTATAATCAGGTCACTGTGGGAGATTTTGCATAACTCTTCCTTGGAGAATCCAATTTGGATTAGACTAGTGGCATTGGAAAGAGGACATAGAGGGCTACCACAGGTCACAAGTTCAAAATTGGATGTTCTGACAGTACAGAGATACATCAGAGGCAATATCAAGCTCCTACAAAGTGAAAAAAAAGGTGTGTAGATTCTTTTAAATTTTTGCTTAAGATTGGTTTGAAAATTTATTTTGAAGGAATTCAAAGGGCTAGTAGAGTATTATTATTGGTAACTGATGCCCCGAAGAAATAAAATGCAAACACCTAGTAAGGAACTTGAAAGCTATAGCATGACTCATGAAGAAGAGGAAGAAATGCTACATGATATATCAAAATTACAAGAACAAGTGCAACAAATGTCACTCTCACAAAAGTTAACAGAAGCCAAGATAAATGGCGTGGAAGCTAAGATGAATGTCATGGAAGCTAAGATGCAAAATTTGAAGATAGATTTGAACACAGATTTGAGGACAGGCATGGCAGATTTGAAGACAGATTTGATAAAATTTCTACAAGAAATACTTACTAATGGTGAAAAGGTAGTAAAGGAAACTCATTATGCGAACAAAAGAAATGTTAATCATGATATCATAGACTCTAATGTGGGATCGAAGACCCACCATATTCCAAAAATCGATATGAGGAAGTTTGATGGCAAGGATCTCGCAACATGGATATTACAGATGGAGCAATTTTTCGATCTCAATAATGTGCAAAACACACAAAAGGTACGTATGGCAACTTTATATTTGGAACCAAATCAGTTTGTATGGTATCAATGGCTTTGCTCTCGAAAACAATTTATCACTTGGGCAATTTTTACGGAAGAATTGGTAGCACATTATGAGGATACAAAAAGCAACACTTTTTTTAGCCAATTGATAAGTCTCAAACAAAAGGGTTCAATAATGGAGCACATTGAGGAGTTCCAAAAATTGAACATACGGGTAAAAGATATTCCAGAGGAGCATAGGATTGATGTGTTCATAGGGTCTTTAAAGGATAATATCCAACATGATGTTCACCTTTGGGAACCTGATTCATTAGAGAAGGCATTCAGGTTAGCAAAAAAATGGAAAGCAAAATTATGGCAACCAAGAAGCATACCACTCACAACTATAAAGACGGAAGTGTTGTTGCCGCTAGTCTTCCACAACCTATAAGGTTGACACCACAACAATTGGAAGAAAAAAGAGCAAAAGGGCTTTGTTACAGTTGTGATAGCAAATACACTAAAGGTCATAAGTGTGCTGAGAAGAAATTATTCTACATAGATTGTGAAGAGGAAGAAGAAAAGGAGCAAGAAAGGTCAAAGAAGAGGATATACTCCAGGAACAAAGCCTAGATGAAGAACAAATGAATCCGATGATATCTTGTAATGCATTGGCTGGAATTACCACTCCTCAAACCATCAAGATAGAAGGACAAATCAAGAAGAAAAAGGTAATAGTGTTGATTGATTCAGGAAGTACCCACAATTTTATTCATTGTAAGGTAGCAAAAGAACTGAATTGCTTCTTATATCCAGCACCAGAGTGTCAAGTGATGGTTGCAAATGGAGGAACAGTAAATTGCTCTGGAAAGTGCCATAATATCAAGCTATCCATGGGAGAATATGTATTGACTAGCCCAATGCTTTCCATTCCAATGGGAGGTGCTGATGTTGTACTAGGAGTCCAATGGCTACAATCCTTGTGTACAATAACTTTTAATTTTCATGAACTTTTCATGAAATTTTCTGCGGAAGGAAAGGAAGTTGAATTAAGGGGTATTGTAGGGAAACTGGGAAAGATAATAAGCTCTAGCGGTATGAAAAAGCTACTAAAAAAGGAACAACGAGGTGTAATTGCTCAATTATGTTCACTAGATGTTTCCACATCGGAATCATCTATTTCTCTAGATCTCCAAATATTCTTGGACAATCATTCCAAGGTATTTGAGACTCCCAAAGGTCTCCCACCTATTTGTGATCATGATCATGCTATTCATCTGATTCCATGAAGTGTTCCTCTAAACATCAAGCCGTATAGATATCCCTATGCCCAAAAGAGTGAAATTGAACGTATGGTTGCAGAAATGCTAGAGGCTGGTATAATTCAACCAAGTCAAAGTTCTTTCTCTACTCCAGTAGTCTTGGTGCACAAGAAGGATGGATCATGGCGCATGCGTCCGGATTATAGGGAGCTCAACAAGCTCACTATTAAAGATAAGTTTCCAATTCCTGTCATTGATGAATTACTGGATGAATTGCATGGATCAATTTACTTCACCAAGTTGGATCTTCGTTCAGGATATCATCAAATCAGAATGAAGACTGAAGACATTCTGAAAGCAACATTTAGAACTCATGAGGGTCATTATGAATTTTTGGTCATGCCTTTTATGCACCTTCAACATTTCAAGGTTTGATGAATTCAATTTTCAAACCATTCCTTAGAAAATTTGTGTTAGTATTTTTTGATGATATACTAATCTACAGCAAGTCTTGGAAGGATCATGTTGAACATTTTGACAAGGTGCTACAACTATTGGAGGAGAAACAATTATATGCAAAAAGATCCAAATGTTTCTTTGGAGTACAAGAGGTGGAATATCTGGGTCATATTGTATCTCATGAAGGAGTTAAGGTAGACCCTAGTAAAATTAAAGCCATTAAGGAATTGAGAATCCCCACATCCATAAAGCATCTGCGAGGATTTCTCGGGTTGACAGTGTATTATCGTAAGTTTGTTAAGAATTATGGGAGAATAGCAGCACCTCTAACAACACTATTGAAGAAAGATGCATTTTTGTGGACTCCAGAAGCAACAGAGGCCTTCGAACATCTTAAAGAGGCAATGTGCCAAGCCGGTATGTCCTATGTCTCGGACGTGAACCAGGACCATCACCCTTGGAGAATTGTTCCTGTTGAGACGAGGGAAAGATGTCACCGTCCAGCGTGGCCATCCATTCTGATTTGGCAGATTGACTGACATGTACATCTTCTGCCTCAATGGTTGCACGAACCAATGCTGAAGCCATGGATTGATCTGACGGAAAATTCATGCTGGAGGACAAAAGCTCTATGCAATAACCAAAAAGTGGATCCTCTGGAGATACATTGACCATCAAGTACCACTAGGATTTATATCAAAAGGGAAAAGGACCAAAAAAACTCTGCCTTAGGAATTAGACCTGATACACCAGAAACATCCCTTCTGACAAAGATATAAATGCGGGCCAAAAATCATCAGAGAAAAGTAGGGAAGTGGTTGCGTGCATTAATCAGAGACAAGATATCCCAGCAATACATCCAGCAGAAAACAGAAAACCAGAAAATTCAAAATTTTCCGGCGACAGGAAAGGATGAGCTCAAGCAGCTGACTCCTGTTGGGAGACGATCTTCAGGAAGCCGCTTCTTGACATACAATGCATTATTAGAAAGATTCTATCACGCACCACCATGAACCAAAGCTAATATGAAAATCAAAGCACGGTTTGGAGATGTATATAAATCTTCTGAAAAAAATTTGGTTGCCCCCCACCGGCTTGCAGGATCAAATTCAAACATATAATTGTAAAAAAAAAACCAGAGCTAAAGTGTTATGGTAAAACTAGATCCAGAGCCTCGAGTGAAACCGAGTGGAGAGCACCCTGGGTGAATCAGTAAAAGATTCATATGCTAAAAGGTTCAGAGCATACGTTCAAAGTGATGTGGGAGTATTTATCAAACTAGGGGAGACCCTATGTAATACAAATTCTCAAACCGCTGCCCGAAGAGGGAAACAAAAAAGGAAGTTAGAGCTGTAAGAGAGAAGGGAAAAGGCTAATTGTCGGAGAAAGAGAGGGAGGTGATGCCATGTTCAGAGTCGCGTGTAGCATGTTAAACGCCTAATGGATGGTGGAAATAGGAGAGAATCCAATCATCTCAGATATATTTCCCCGCATCCAAGGGAGCACATGATAGGGTCCAGTGAAATACTGAAGGAGAACAATGGAAGGCAAGAGAGTTACCTATAGCTTGCAGGCAGGTGCTCTCCAGCTCAGCAGCTTAGTAGTTCAGTAGCTCTCCACCCCTGCTCATTATTCTATCTTCTGAGCCATAGGATTGTGTTCAACAACCAACAATCATTTCCATAAACAAGTTTCCGAAGGGTCATGCATTCATATCTCATTACATATAATAAAATATTTAATGTTTTGGAATTCTATGAGTTTTTAGACTTGGCTTTTTCTAATGGTAGGGAAGAATCAAATTTTGAATTATGCAAACTTCTTCTAGAACACAAAATTGAAGTAAAAAGAGATTGCTTTCAACTTTATTTAAAATGATTTAAATAATTAATTTAATTTAAATTGATTTTCAATATTATTATGGTTTATATTCATTTCATATCAAGGTGATGTGTGATTTCATTTGTGTGTTATTGGAGTTGACACATCTCTTATTTAAAATAAAAATAAAATATTGTCTAAATACAAACTATGTATTTATTTGGTTAGTTTTAATTGAAAATATTATAAAACATCCATAATCTTACTCTCATTGTGTGTTTGCTCTATCATTAATTACAACTCACTTGTGGTAAAAATATTTCACTCTCACTCAACCATAAATAAAATATTTAGACTTCATGTAAAATAACATCATTTTATATCAATTTTAACAAAAAGATAAAGTAATTTAAAGTAAAAATAAATCTTATATTTTCACTTTAGTATGAAAAAAATATATATATATTTTTAATATTTTTAAAAATATTTCGATACCAAATCTAAATTATTTAAATATACATATTAATCAAATAAATTATTTAAATAATCATGTTAATTAATTTATCTTAATATCATTTCTATATATATAAATAATAATATAACATTTCAATAACTATAATAAAATTATTAATCGTATCAATTTCAATTTTTGCAATTATGTGGAGAAAAAATATCAAACAATTGTCCAAACTCCTCTGAGGCAGATTTTGAAATATTGCCAGAAACTGCACGGTCTTGTCGGCCATAATCAACTGCATGGAAGACACTTTCTGAATCAAACCATGTTTCTTACGACTCCCCATGCCCTGTTGGCAAAGAATTAAACCTGGTTATCTTATTTCTTGCTTATTGGGTACGCATCTTTTTCTTCTAAGTGGGATTTTTCCAAGTTGTACTGCGAACCTTCTCCCTTATACTTTTAAATAAATTAAGTGAAAATAAATGTATAGAATTAATATTATAAGATAAGTTATCG
>APFE031228516.1:0-21877 GCA_000404065.3 Pinus taeda | reverse complement strand
AAGATTTAAAGAAGTACATATTACAAATATAAACCTATTTCAACAATTTCTAATTCATTTATGTAATATATGAGGGAAGAGGCTCCTAACTTAGGAGAACTAGGTTGTCCTTACCTACAATACTACTTTCATGAAGATAAATCTAAGAGCACTAATTAAAAATGGTTTATGATGCAAAAGATGTAAAAGAAGAGGCTTCTAACTAAGGAGGTCCATATTGTCCTTCTTCACAATCCTACTATATCACAATCACCATTGCTTCAAACCAGAAATGTAGAAATAACTTCAAATAAGAAATGGAGAATGAAATTCAGTTTTAGTTCGAGATCAAATAGAAGGGGAATTTAACTTAAATTCCTGTGTGTCCCTTCATATGTAGATTAGAATTAAACCAATATTCATTCAGAAATCATCACACATCTAAATACATTTGAAACAAAAACTAATCTATGAAAACTATGAAAATTGAACCAAGAAGTGCACTTAGCTTGGTGTGGGGGCCCTCCACCCTTGCCTTGCACACTTAAAGAAATATCAGCTACAACAACTTCAGTAAATCAACCAAGCATGAACAACAAATTGAAATGAAACAGGTTCTTCAAAGTAGCTTCCAACTCCAAAGTGTCTCAGCATAAAATTATACAAAAGTTACATACTAATTACATACATAAGCCATCAAAGTGTGGGCTTTAAATAGAGGTTTTGTGAAACAAACTGATCTATATTATCTCTAACACTCATATATACTCATATCCACCTATCTAGGTCGAACTCATCCAATTCATCCCAAGAAATATGGTCAATCCCATAAAATCTCAAAATTGCCCTATTTCCTAGGGATTTTCTGGGTGACTAGCCATGTTTGACCAGCCTTGACCAGGCCTAATAAAGCTTGTTCTGACCGAACCAAGTGGATTTAGCTCAATCCTAGTTCCCAAGCTTTCCATTCATGCATCCAGCTCGAGCCCAAGCATCCTGCAAATAGGTCATCCACATAGCTATTACGGGAATTTCTGATTTAGTCCAAAATTGTACTTAAAACTCAATTTTCATAAAAACTTCTAGAAATTGCAAAATTAAAATTAAACACCTGAATATGCATAAAATACATCAAAATGAGATGGATGTGATGGAAAATGGATGGAAAATATAAATATTAAGTAAGTTTCCTTAAGCAAAAATAGACCAAAACTGAGGGCCAACACAACTTGTTGTTCTACCTCAAAACTATGGCCAGAGACTCCCTCTATTTGATGGAAGCTCAAAAATCATAGCCCAGCAACATGTTGGTAAAGTATATTTTATCGATCTAGAATACATTGATTAATATGATGCTAAGATGAGAATTATAGCTCAGAGATTTTCTGGAGATGTGAAGAAATGGTTTCATAGCATGGTTGCCAATTTTGTTAATAGCTCATAGCGGTTGATAGAGTTATTCATAACATGATGACAAGAGATGAAAAATCCACTACAGATTTTGGTTAAGTACAACTCAATGAAAATAAATCTGAATGAGGCAGTCCAAGATTTCATAGCAAGGTTCAATACGGTATATAATTCTATTCCTGATCATATGAAGCCTCCACCTGGTCTAGCACTTCTCCAGTACCCTGATGCCTTTGACCCTGATGTGGCATATCAACTTAGGGAGCGAGACCATGCAACTCTTGAAGAAATGCAGTGAAATGCTGTAAGTTTCGAAGCTAATCTACTCATTAATAAATCTAAATCAATGCATGAGAGGTCTAAGAAGAAAGTTGTTTTTAAAGAAGAGTCATCATCATCATCACATGTAAAGCTTGACACTCTGATCAAAACCATGGAAAGAATGATGGACAGAATGTCGGTAACAGATCGACAAGCAGAGCCTTCAGTAACGAATCTGAATTTTTGAGGCCAACAACAACAACAATTCAGAAATAGATAGAAATAGCAGTGAAATCAAGATCCACAAGGACAAGTAAGAGCTCCATTTCAACAGAATTACAGTGAAGCGCAGGAAGAAGATGAAGAGGAAATTGTAGAAGCAAATCATTTCTTTCATGAAGACGAGCTACCCACCTTTCTGACAGAGGAAGATCAGTTTTATGAAGATTCTTTTATACCGAGCGATCAACAACTTGTGCTTGCAAGTGATGATCTATGGGCAATGAAACCTGAAGAATACCAAAGAGGATATTGGAATTCTCTTAGTCATTTGTAGAAATAGTACAACTTAAGGAATATAAATGTACTTATTACATTGAACTAGAAGAGGCAAAATGCACAAAAAGATACAATGACCAATTAAGTAGCTCCTGCAAATTAGAATAAAGAAAAGGAGATTTTCATAATGAGCCGGGATAAAACCAATGAAGCATCTACTAGCAATGTGAGAAGAGAAAAGGAGGTTCAAATTGAAAGTCATAAGAAGGAGTCTCAAGCTAAAGGACAGATTGAAAAGAAGGACAACTTTGCAAAAGAGGTAGAAAAGCAATCTAATCTATTTAGTTTAGAGAATGAAATTTCTAAGTTGAAAGTTTCAATTCCCCTAACTGAATTAGTTAAGAATGACAATTATAAGTTTCAGATTGCTAAAATGTTGAACGTAGACCAAATGTCAGACACAGTAAATGTTGTCGATGGTGAGCTTGTAATTCCATTTGGTCTAGCCTTAGAGGGAAGTCCTGAAGATAGTGAAATCACACCTTTCTATCTTAGTCTCAAACTCCATGACTTCATCCTCCATAATGCCATGCTAGACTCCAATGCCTCACATAATCTCATGCCAAAAGTCATCATGGACAAACTAGGACTGAATATCACCCGAACTTATCATGACATTTACTCATTTTATTCAGGAAGAGTGAAATGTCTTGGCCTTATCAAATATTTTGTAGTGTCCCTGGACCAAATTCCAGCCAAGAATGTTCTGATGGATGTTGTGGTTGCTAATATTTGTCCTAGGTTTTGTATGTTGCTTTCACAATCTTAGGGGGGAAAGCTGAAAGGAACTTTACAACTTGACTTTTCATATGCTACTATTCCAGTATTTGGGCAACTCAGAAAACTTTATTGGGATTTAAAGATGAAAGTCATGATTAGAAGCAAGGAAAAACCATTAAATCACCCCATACATGTTGTACATACTCATCTAGATTCTTTCATCGTGTATAGTGATGTGAATTTAGTCGATGATGAAAGTCAGCTTGTAGAAATTTCAGAAGTTTCAGATGTCATAAGTAGTGTGCAGAAAGTATTGATTGCTGAAAAAGAAATGAATGAAGAATGTTTGTAGCCAGTAAGTTCTGTTAAAAGAATTGTTGATTTAGGGCAGAAAATAGAGTGTGTTGAGACAACAAGTCATCCTCCAAATGATCAAGCAGTTCAACCTTCAGAATTTCTTTTTCTGAATGAAGAAAATGGTCTTTGCACCATGGAGTTTGATGGTGCATTGGGAAAAGAAGGAGTTGGTATTGGTGTTTGGATCCATGGTCCATTGCATCATTCATGTAAAATTCCATGCAATGTAAGAATGAGTTCTTATAAGTTAGATTTTGATTTCTCAAATAATGAAGTGGAGTATGAAGCACTCATAGCTAGCCTCAAAATTCTGAAAAAGTTAGGAGCAAAGAAAATTTTTGTTTATAGTGACTCTGAGTTAGTAATCAAACAAGTGAAAGAGGAATACAAGGCCAAGCATCCATGAATGAGAGCTTATCGCAATTCTATCCTTGACATCCTCAAAGCTTTTTCATAATATAATTTGTCTCTTATTCCTAGAACTCAGAATGTTATAGCTGATTCTCTTGCTACTACAGCTAGTATGGTGAAGATTCCCATTCACTCCAATTAGAAGCATTCAATTCATTTTAATCATTGCCCAGTTGTTCCTGATAATATGAGATTTTGGCAAGTGTTTTGGGATGACAAACAGATCAATAGTTTTCTGTAGATGGAATGTGAATTCCACAATTCTCGCATTGATGATGTATCTAATATGAGTGATCAAGATTTTGAAGCAACTGAGATTGAAATACTACAGTTGAAGGACAATAGCATTCCAAGAGGTCTTGTACCTTTGGAAGAGTTTTTTGATCGAGATGATATTGCCAAAAATCCAACCATGGTCCCTACAGAGAAAGGTGTTGAAGATGTGAACATTGGTGTAGTCGACAAGACTAAGATCGTCAAATTGTCAAAGTCCTTATCTCCTGAGATGAAAAGTAAGTACATAGCCTTAATGGTATATTTTTTTATGTATTTGCTTGGGATTATTTAGATTTGAAGGTCTATGAAAAGAATACCATTCAACACACTATTCCAGTTAATCTAGATCAAAAGCCAATTCACCAAAAACTAAGGAGGATAAATCCTAAGTTGCTGCATCAATTGAAAAAGAGGTAAATAGGTTGTATAAGTTTGGTAGCATAGATCCTATTTAATTTTCTTAATGGATGTCAAATCTAGTGTCAGTAAGAAAGAATACCAAGGAGATTACTCTTTGCATTAATTTCAAAAAATTAAACAAAGTGTTCTTAAAGCACAATTATCCCCTGCCAAAGATGGATCATATACTTCAGAGGGTAGTTGGGTCTTCTAGGATATCATTGCTAGATGGATATTTCAGGTACAATTTAATTTTGGTGAATAAATATGATCAACTGAAAACAACCTTCACAACACCATGGGGTACATTCATGTACTCCAAGATGCCATTTGGATCAAAGAATGCATGAGCAACTTTTCAGCAGGCTATGGACATAGCTTTTGCTAATGAAAAGGATGTTTTTCTATTTATATATTTAGATGATCTCATAGTTTTTTCCAAATATGGTGAAGTTCATTTACATCATTTGAGAATTGTTTTTTAGAAACGCAGAAAATTTGGTATTTCACTTAATCCAAAGAAGAGCTTATTCGCCATGGAAGAAGGTAAGATGATCTGAATTGGATCCATAAAGAAAGATTAACAGAGCCATGGTTGTACCAAGTCAGGACAAACTTTAAAGGATTTAAACAGCGATCAAGAACACCTATAAACCAGTGGAAATGGCAGCTAGCATGGAACGACGAGGACCTTGGTCAAAGCGCGCTAACCGAGGCCCATGAAGACTACGCAAGAGGCAAAGTTAGCCCCTGGGAGACCCGGATCAAGAAACAGAGGCAGTTTTTGAAAAATCGTGCATTGCTAGGTGAAAAACCTCAAAATGGAGAAGCCCCGAGCACTCGGTCTTGTGGGAGCTAGGAAAACCATGGACAAAAGGCTAAAGGACAAGGCAAGACCCGTGCTCCAAAAACCGGCGATATTGATCGGGGGCACCCTCAAACAGTAAGCGGAATTGGTGAAAATGGAGTGATACCATTCAACAGTCGATGCGTGGCAAGTGGAGGAGAGAGAAAACCATCGCTAATTGCACGCTAGCGGTCAAGAAAGTCAACCACGTGAAACGTGCATATGGCGTCGGATCTAGAGGCCCCAGATCTAACAGCTGAGATCATGCCCGATGGGAAAGCAGAATCGACAGGGGATTAAGCCACAGTTTATAAAGATTTAATGTTTGATTTGACTGCCAAGGTGGTAGAAGACTCATTCCATGACATAATGGAAAAATCGAACCGACGAAGTGAATTGATGCAGCTGCAGGAAGCCATGTGGCCACTCCTTGTGAGCCTGATGATGACGCCGAACAGGGAACTCCAAGCAAAGTTGTAGCAGGCGATTTGACAGGAAGTGGAAAAGGATCGAATAGCCATGGGTACGAGTGGCCTTAAAGCCATGCACAGAAAAAGCAGAAAGACACCAGAACCCTGAGAGGAGGACAAAACATAGAAAGGAAGAACAGAGAGAAGAAAGACAATGAAGCAACAGCAAAATGGAAGACAAAGGGCCGAGCTGACCGAAGGCAACATTGAGTACTAGAGATCTTGAGGGATTCAAGCCATCCCAGAGATGATCTATCCGGATTGAGCACCACATTGGGCTCTCTCCATTATAGACTAGAAGGCCACAAAGCTGGTAAGGAAAAGAGTCTGTGTACTCTAGTGGCTTGGGGCATCCAAGAACCACCCTGCCAAGCAAATTCCATTTCAAGAGACTCACATTGAGCTCATTCATTGTAATTCTCTACTTTAAGACACAATAAAAGAAGGCCACCACTAAGAGCTGGACTGGAGACATAGCCTTGGAGAATAGGGTGAACTCCTTATTAAATTCTTGTGTTCTTATATTGCTTACTGTATTTCTTTGTTGTTTTCCATTTCAAGTGTCTGTGTATTTGCAATCTGATCGATCCGTTGCTTAAATAACATAGACATACACACCAACACATGAGTCTATAATACCTTCATTTATTAAATCTTTAACCGAGGTCACTCATAGGGTGATTATCAGATCAAGTGGTATCAGATCTCTAGGCTGTAAGGTTAGACAAGCTTGCATTGGTTTAGCTGTTGAATTCTCACTAGATCAAAGCTCGCTTAGGAGAAGAAGAGTTGGTCGAAACTAATCCTGAAATTGGGAGAGTCTATCATTGGCAGACAATGTCAGAAGAAGGTTCTATGGGGTCAGACCCTCAATTCATAAAGAGTTTCCTAGCTATAAAGTCTATGGTAGAAGAAATTTATAGGGTCTTTAGAAAGCATAAGGATGAAGATTCATTAGGTTCTAAACAAGATAAAGAAGAAGATGAGCCTCATTCCCATGACCACTCAAAAGGAAAAGGGAAAGAGGAAAGGTTTCTCACACCTCCTAATAGCCATGTGCATAATAAGAAAGCATCTTTGATCAAGCTAGATGTTAAATTTGACTTACCTATATATGATGGAGAGCTAAATGCTAACCAATTGGACAATTGGATTAGACAAATTGATGTGTATTGCAGAGTGCAAAACATCGACTCAGACAAGAGAAAAATTCAGTTGGAAAGCCTACACCTAGGAGGCACTGCCTTAGTTTGGTGGGAAAGTAGAACCCAAGCTGACATGCAAGGACATGGGAAGACTATCTCTGTCTGGAGTGACTTTGTTTCTGCAATCAAGAAGCAGTTCTATCCATTGGCCTACATGCAACAAGCCACGATGAGTTGGAAAACTCTTCGGCAGTTGAAAGGGAAAAGTGTGCAAGGGTACACTCAAGAATTTAGAAAGAGAGCATTAATTCTAGGGATCTCATTAGATTCACCAGAGACTCTTTTGAAGTACATTGGTGGTCTACACAGCTACATGAGGCATACCATCCTCATGTTTAATCCCACTGGTATAGATGAGGTATTTGTACAAGCTACTCATCTAGAAGCTAGAGGAAAGAATGGAAATCCAGAAGTTGGGGGACCATCCCAACCCACTACAAGCAAGAGAAAGGAGAAAAGAAAGCAGAAGTGGAAAGCAAGGAAGGCTAACACTGCATAGAAAATCAAAGCTTCATGCACTCACTGTAGAAAGGATGGGTATGATGATGGGCATTGTTGGATTCTGCATCTAGAGCTGAGACCTAAGAAGTCCGAGGGCAAGAAGAAGAAGACTGTTGTAGCTATTCAAAAAGATTTGGGGTTAGACTTGGGAGATGAAACAATCATTGCAACCACAGGTGTAAAAGGTAAGAGTTCTAAAGCATCTACTAGTAATTCTGCTCAATCTATTATTGATGAAGAACATGAGAGAAAAAGACATAAACTTTTCCATATTCGAGTTGTTTCCAAACATCAAAAGATTGATACTTTGTTTGATAGTGGCTCACAAGTAAATCTGATTTCTGAAGCAATTTTAAAGAAATTGGGATTAGCAACTACACCTCACAAGAAACCATACCCGTTAGGATGGTTGAATGATAAAGCACAACTACAAGTGACTAGACAGTGCAAACTCAAGTTTTGTTTACGTTAGCATTTGTAGATGAGGTTGAGTTAGACATAATTCCTTTAGATATATGTGGAATTTTTCTAGGGAGTCCTTACTTGTATGATAGAAAGGATATTTTCTATAGAGCTGAGAACAAGTATCTACTTGTTAAAGATGGAATCGAATACTTTGTAAGAGCTCATAAGCTCAAGAATAGTTATACTCTCATAAACTCAAGGCAGATGAAAAGAATGATAAATTCATGCAAACAATTCTTACTAATGCTTGTAAAGGAAAATAAACCTGATAAAACCAATATATTGGAAGGTTTTAATGCTAAGTAGCAAGCTGATATAGAAAAGATTGTTTCGGAGTATGATGTCCTGTCCCAAGAACCTAAAGGTCTACCACCCAAAAAAGAAATAGTACATGATATTATTTTGCAGCAAGATGTCCCATTGCCTAGCATTGGAATGTACAGGTTGTCTGCTTTAGAGAATGATGAAATCAAGAAGCAGGTGCAGGAGTTGCTCGAGAAGGGGTTCATCAGGCCTAACACATCACCTTGTGGGTCATCAATCGTTTTGGTGAGAAAGAAAGATGGCTCGTGGAGAATGTGCATTGACTACCGAGCACTGAATAAGATAACAATAAAAAATCGTTATCTCCTTCCTTGCATAGATGATCTTTTAGATCAATTGAAGGAAGCTGTTTACTTCACCAAGCTAGACTTGCACAGTGGATACCATCAGGTTAGAGTTGTAGATCAAGATGCATTGAAGACTACTTTCAAAACAAAGCAAGGATTGAATGAGTGGCTGGTTATGCCTTTTGCCTTAACCAATGCATCTGCTACTTTCATGAGATTAATGAATGATGTACTCAGGCCTTTTCTTGATGATTTTGTTATTGTGTATCTGGATGACATTATGATTTTTAGCAAAGCATGGGAGGAACACTTAAAGCATGCTAAGCAGACATTAGATGTTTTGAAAAGAGAAAAACTTTATGTTAAACTCTCTGTTAGCACCTAAATCTGCCTTAGGCAGAAAGAAGGCAAAATTCAGGGTAACCACAAACCATGCTCAGTCTGGTAGCTAGCCCTACCAGAACAGGAGAGGGATCTCTCCGAGTCACGCTCAGTGAATAAGTAAACGAAATGGTCTGAGATGACTTACAGTGAAATATTGATCTTAGGCTAGTAAGTAAATATGGATACAAGAAGCGATTTTTTTTTATGGATGATTGAGTTTCTGGGATGGTATGGGACCAACGGACAACAATGAGCAGAGAATTTAATACAAAGGCACAGATTACTTCGTGAGGCAAGACAGGCGGAAAGTCTAGCAATTTAGTTTAAAATAATGCGGAATGGAGAGATTTCTTAGGAGGGTGAAAAGGGCATAAGTACATGAATCCTTTTCAACAGAAGAAAAACACACAGCGTGAAACTTTCCCACAGGTAGAGCAATAAAAATGAATTCTACCTTATCTTACTCAGAAAATTTCACTGTAAATGAATATGAATGAACTATGAAACATAACGAAATAAATATGTAACATGAGGAAAAACACATTTGCTACACTCACAACCACATGAATCTCATGAAACAGAGCCGCTGCCTTTCATTAATCCTCTGTCAAAATATACAATGAAGAAACAGAGTTTCTTTCCCAAAGTCTCCCATAAATTACAAGCCAACCAACCCTTTGCAAATGGTTTGCATATAATAAATATACTATGCCATGAGGAAATAGAACGACCAAGAGTTGGGGAGTTTCTCAAATCATTACAAATTGGAGATGGAAAGACAACCATTAGCTAAAGGTGCAACATTACAAAAATGACAAATGGCTTGGGTGACTGTTTGCCTTCCTTTGCCACCTGGATAGAAGCCAAAATATTTAAAATTTGCCTTAGTTGCTGAAAAAAGTGAAATTTAGACGAGCGGGCCCACTTGGAGAAAGTCGCGAATCGAAATGTCACGAACCGGAAGTGATTTTCCCTTTTTCTCTATATGCGCCGTGCCCAATTCTATATGCGTCGTGCCACTTTGGAGGCTGTTTTTAGGTACTTGTAGGAGTCCACATTGTGCCCAAGTGTGCTTGTTGGAAAGCTTGGCCTGTCTACTTTCCAACCCAAGTGGAATTTCTGAATTTGGTTCTCATTTGCCTCTCCAAATCTTCATTCTCCCAAGAATGCTTCCTTTGTGTCAAAATAGGGGCAGAGAGGTCATTTTTTGAGTGTTTTTGACCTCCTGGAGACTCAAATCATGCCCAAATTTCTTTTCCATGCACTAGTAGTTGTGATTTTGCATGCTGAATCAAAAAATGCAAGCCATTTTCAATTTGGGGCTCCCAAGCCTAAGCGCCGTGCCAGTGGCGCGGCGCACAGGGAGAAAAAACCTATGTTGTGACCAAAAATTTGCCATGTGACCAAAATTGACCCAAATTTCTTGAAATTTGGGCTGGAGGTTCTCTAAGAGGTACTATATTGGGCCATAGAGGCTTCAGTCAAGATTCAAAGCCGATCTTGCTCTTTTTGCCTCTTTTGCCTCTTTGTCGCTTTGCTCAAATTTGCCTTCAAGCTCCTTATCCGAGCCTTTGAACTCATGTTCCGTGCCCTGTAATGATAAACCATCCGCCTCAGTATGGTTTTGTCCCTGCCGGCCTTCTCTAGTAGTCTCTAAAGGTGGATGTTGATAAGCTCGAGCCAAGACTCACGGTCATTGTTAATCTCTTGCTCCAAGGGAGTGAGCTCGATCCTCCTATGCTGGGCAGCTTGGCGATTCTCACGGATGCTTTGCAGCTCCATGATCTCATGCTGGTCCTCAAGCTATTTGTTCCTCTGCTCCAAATACCTGATAATCCATTTGGCCCTCTCCAAATTGAGTGACATGTCTTGGATCTCCGTTTTCTGCTCCTAGACGGTCATCCTAAGTTTGGCACTCTCCACATCTGCATCATCATCCTGAATGAGGATGAAGTTAGCCTCCTATTAACTTGATGGCCCCTCCTCATGCATGGGCCTCTTTCCCTTGTCCTGTACCTGTGTTGTCGATGCCGGAAGCGAGGCCCCTTCCACCCCGGGTGGAGATAACACTCGCTTTGCTGCTGCAAACAAGTGCCTACCGCCTCTCTGATATGTGATGAATATTGGCATAGTAGTGGTCTCGTGGTGCTCATACTGATGAGAAGGACCACCTATCTCATGTTCTGCATTTGATAATATCTGTGAAGTGCTAAAGAGGTCACGGGAGATGAAGTCCTCCCAAGCAATGCCCTACAATCCCAGCTGATGATCCACCAAAATCTGGATAAGAGAAAAGTGATAAACACTGTTAAGTTGCTCCTGAGGGGTCTTGTGTTGCATGAAGGTGTTCATCCTCTCTATCTTCCTGCAAATGAAAAATGGGAGGTTCATCATCCGTACCCTGGTAAAGTGCATGAGGAAGCTGATGTGATAGGCATATAGACGAGAGAATCTCCCGTCACAGTTGAAGTATTTCATGATCAATTTCATGAGTGGAGCATATTCATCTTTCAAATATCTGAATGGAAAGACTCTTGTGAGTTGCCTCAAGAAACCGGCCTTAATTTAAGGCTCATAATGTTGCCTATCCACCTTCTTTTTCTTGTGCACTGTTCTCCAACATTCGGTATGCCAGTTGCTAATGAGATAGTTTCGGGTGTCAATGTGAAGGTGACCCCAGCCAAGGTAGAGTGAACTCCATGTAGGTGAAGCACAAAAATATGGGCCAACTCATGATGAACTCTAACATTAGCCACCCTTTGACAAAATTCAAAACATGATAGATGCTAGAAGCATGACATAGCAAGAGGGCAGGCCTGCAATTCAGAGAGGGTGGTTGTCTCATCCCTAACATGTTTGCAACTCTTGTGATGCCTCTAGGGAGCCTGTTCTTCCGAGGATGAATCACTTTGTGTCTCCATCTCATTCTCTCATGAATACTCAGATGCCATGACTATTGTGTGTACTGTACTTGGGCTACCCTTTGATGATGGTGTGAAACTAGGTGTTGTTGTGATATCTGGCACCAAGGGGAACAATGAAAAAAAAGGGAGTATTAAGAGGGGAATAATATGATGGGAATAGGGGTTATAGGGAGAAGTTTTGTTTAGGGATATGTAGGAGGGTTAGGGGATTTGATAAAGTAGGGTTTTGGGGTTTTAATAATTAACAAATGAGTGTAGGGGATAGGGAATAGGGGTTTAGTAGTGTTTTTGGGTAGGGATAATAGGGAAAAAAGAGATGGGGGGAAGGGAAAAATTGGAAGAAGGGGAAAAATGAGAGGTGAACAAGGAGCCTTGGCGTCAATACCCAAGTTTGCAACCCTAGAAACAATGGCTTTGATGTTTTTTAGTGGTTGGTTTTATGAGTTTTTGTTGCAATTATACATAGCTATGAACCACCATAACCTTCACAAAAATTTGATCAGCAAGCCAAGAGACAGACCCTACCTGTCAATTAGAAGGAATTCCAAAAAATTTCGGGCCTCTGTGGGTGTGCACCGCGCAACAAACCCAGTGCGCCGCGCTCTGTGTGTGCGGCGCACTCTGTGTGTGTGCTGTGCTCTGTGTGTAAGCCGCACCCGTGTAAACTTTGCATTGTGGGGTGGCTTTTTGTGCACTGCGCTCCTAAAACTGACTCCAACTTCACTCCAAATGTGTGCTTTGCTCTCTCAATGCTTTGCTATGTTTCTTGATGACCTTAATTTGCAAAATGACTTTGATTTTTATGGAAACTTGTATATAAAGGCATTTGGAGTCATGGGTTTAGTTTTTTCTTCTCCAAAACCCACTTTCCTAATGTTTCATTTTGGCTCTTTTTATTGACTTAATGCAACACTGAATTCCACTTTTTCCTTTGAATTTTTAGCTAGAATGATGAAATTTTCGGCACTTTTTGCAGGGGTTGCATGACAAGGCATTTGGCCATGGAAACCATGACTGTACCTGAAGAAATCAACTAGTGACCTTTTTGAAAATTTTATCACAAATGACACACTGTTTGACTTTTCTTCAAAACAGAGTTCTGAAGAACAGTCGAAGTCTGTCAACATGATGATGAAGATCTCCGAATCATAACTTTCTAAGGGCCTCCCTCAAGCCTGCATAGCTTTATTGGACATATTTGAAGACCAAATTGACTAATCCCTAGACCTAATTAATGAAAATGACTCTCGTCCATTAAAAGATCAAACATTGACGGTCATGGACTTTAGTGAACCTTGACAAAATACCCAAGCCAGCAGGTGCCAGACATGAGGGGGACTGACTAACAAGACCCTTTCCATTAGATTATGGCATGCCCCTAGTGGAATGCAGCTGAGTGAATGGAGCGAGACTCTTAAAATGAAATGCAGAAAGAGTTTTGATCTCTGACGGAGGACTGACAAGACCGACACTAACATTGGCTCCAATGGGGGATGGTAGCTCCTTGGAGGTGCCAAGAACAACAGATCTCTGGAAGAGCTAGACAGTGCCTTCATCCATTGGGCTATGGAGTCATTATTTTGACAAACAACACAGGACTCTGACTCATTTATGAAACTAAAATGACCAAAAAATTGACTAAAACTTGACATTGAAATGACTTTAAGACTAACTTGACAAAGTCAAACCAAACTGAAATAAAAATAGTATTTACAGTGACAGTGGAAGCAACGTCAATAACTCATAAATGATACCACTTGAGCAGCCGACCATTGATCGGCCCTCCTGGACAATCTTCCCCATTTATTTCCTTTAGAAGAGAAGCATTCTGACCCCGATATGCTGCAAACTTAAAAGGACCTTTCCAGAGGTTCTCGAACTTACCGTGC
The DNA here is from genome assembly GCA_000404065.3 of Pinus taeda. Lineage (NCBI taxonomy): Eukaryota > Viridiplantae > Streptophyta > Pinopsida > Pinales > Pinaceae > Pinus > Pinus taeda. The sequence continues at coordinate 8,210 of APFE031228516.1, read as the reverse complement.
TTACCTTTTTCCTCATTCCTTGCATCCCATTTCAGCACCACATCATCCAACTAAAATTTGTCTGCCTTTACTTTTCTGTCATAAATTTTCTTGATCTTCTCCTGCAATTTGGATGTGTTCTTGAAAACTTCTTCTCTGGTCTGCTGCAAGTGGACCATTTGATTCAACCTTCTCTGCATGAAATCTTCTTCACTGCCAACTTCCTGAAGAAGTTTGACTACCGAGGAAGCGAGAGAGGTAGGAAATACTGTATCAACTCCATAAACAAGCTCAAACGGTGACGTACCAATCGATTTCTTCTGACTGACCTGATCTGCCCAAAGTGCATTGACCAACCTCTTATGCCAGCTCTTCTTATTTATTTCCAGCAGCTTCTTGATGATGTTGACCAATGATTTGTTCGAAGACTCTGCCAATCCATTGCCTTGCGGATGATAGGCAGTTGAGTGACCCAAAATGATGTGATATTTAGGACAAAACTCTACCATCCTTTTTGATTTGAAAGCTGCTACGTTATCAGTGATTAACTTATTCGGGAAACCAAAGTGAGACAAGATGTTATTTTCAAGGAATGAAATGATTACCGCACCAGTAGCTTGTTTGGTGGGAATTGCCTCAATCCATTTCGTGAAATAATCTGTCGTTGTGAGGATCCATCTATGCTGACCGGAAGAAGCAGGACGAATTTCACCAATGAAATCCAATCCCCATTGCTGGAAAGGGGCACTCACCTCAATAAGCTTAAGTGGTAAAGGCTGTAACTTCTACTTTCCTTCGAAAATATGACACTTATGATAGTGCTTGACCATCTTATATACATCAGAAAACAATGTCGGCCAATAGCACCCCGCTCTCAGAATTTTATTTTCTGTTGATTTCCAAAAAAGGTGACGACCACAGTCTCCTTGGTGGCAATCCTCCATGACCTTCTTTGCTTCCTTTTCCACCAAACAATTTAACAGAACGCCACTGGGATCTTTCCAATACAATGTAGAATTTAGAATGCAAAACTTCACAGCCTTCAACTTGAGTGTTCTTGCTTTGTTTCTAGTCATGACGGGTGGTGGTGACAAATTTTTAAGCACATATATGATATGTGAATACCACAGAGAAAGAGAAAACATTTCAGATACCTAAATTGACGATCCTTCCTCATTCTCATCGGACATAGCAGCGATCAGATTTATGTCCAAGGCATGCAAGTTTGATTCATCCATTAACTTTGCTAATCCCTGTCCTTTAAAAATCTTTGTGGGCTTTATTTCCACATCATATTCCAACAAAGCTGCAATCCATTTTCCTCATCTTCCTTCTGGATCAGTCTGCACTAAAACATCTTTGACAGCAATTTTAGGAACATAGGCCAAAATAGTAGAATGTAGAATATATACCTGGAAATCTTTCAATGCCTTCATAAGTGCAAGGGCTTGCTTCTCAATGATGTTGTATTTTAAGGTTGCATCTCTTATAGCTCTGCTGAATAATGCAATGGGTCTTTCATGATCATCTCTTTTCTACAATAGCACAACTGCCATAGTGTGCTCTGAAGCAAATGAAAACAATATAAAATCCCGAGTTTAGTCCGGGCTGACTAGAACTGTAGTTGAGGAAAGAGCCAATTTGACCAAATTGAAAGATTTTACAGCCTCCTCCATCCATTTCACTTGGATGTCCTTCTTAAGCATGTTTGTCATCTCTCTTAGGTGCTCAACAAGATTAGGTATAAAGTGGCATAGAAAATTCATTTTATCATTGAAAGATTGTATCTCTTTCTTATTCCGGGGTAGATCGATTTGTTGGATTGCTTGCGCACGTGCTAGGTCAATATGAATGCCATATTTTGAGATAATGTGCCCGAGTAGTTTGCCTTCCTCCATGGCGAACAAGCTCTTCTTCAGATTTAGCAACAAGCCATATTTTTTGCACTTTTGAAAGACAATTTTTAGATGGTACATGTGCTCTTCATCATATTTGGAAAACACTGTCAAATGATCCAGGTACACAACCAAAAAGACATCCTTCTCATTTGAAAAAGCCAAGTCCATTGCACGCTGAAATGTGGCACCCGCATTCTTCAAACCGAAAGGCATTTTAGCGTAATGAAAAGTTCCCCATGGAGTGGTGAACGTTGTCTTATCTCGATCATCTTCATGGATAGAAACTTGGTTATATCCGAAATAACCATCGAGTAGTGACATACGAGATGCTCCCACTACTCGTTGAAGTATATGGTCCATTTTGGGCAGTGGATAGTTGTCTTCCAACGAAACTTTATTGAGATTTCTAAAATTAATACACAAGCAAATCTCACCTGTTTTCTTTCGTATGGGCACCAAATTAGAGATCCAATCTGAAAATCTGATGGGAACAATGATTCCTAATTTGTACAACCCGTTTATCTCCTTTTCAATAGATGGTAGCAACTTTGGATTTAGCCTTCTCAACTTCTGTTTGAATGGTTTTTGATTGGGCTTGATGGGTATAGTGTGCTGAATTATATTGGTATCATATGTCTTTAAGTCAGAATAGTCCCAAGCAAACACATATGAAAATGAAGATAGCAAACTGATATATTTGTCCTTTATTTTTGGTGGCAACGCTTTAGACAATTTTACTAATTTAGGATTAGCAGCTATTCCGATATTGACCTCTTCCACACCCTTCTCCGTTGGCTGCAATGTTGGCTTGCGGGCTACATCATCTTGATCAAAATTTTCTTCTAAAGGTATCAAACCTTTAGGAATAACATTATTCTTTAGCTACAACACGTCCATTTCATTGATCTGCATATCATCTGTACCATTACCTTTACCATCATCATTTTCTACATCAATTGAGGTCTCTTTGAACTTGCCTTTGTTTTGGAGGAAATCATCAATCTCCCCATCATCTTGGAAAACTTGCCAATATCTCTGATTGTCTGGGATAGACGGACGATGCTTGATGTGGATTTCGAATTTGTTACTGGAGTTCATTGGGATCTTCAAACTACTTGCTGCCTTAGCAAGAGCATCAGCAATACTATTTTGTATGTGAGGCACACATGTCAAGGTGTATTCTGAAAATAATTTTAGGATGTCTAGAATTGCATTACGGTAAGCTCGCATCCTAGGATGCTTTGCTTGATATTCGCCTTTCACCTGCTTAATTACCAATTCAGATTTGCCATATACTGAAATCCTCTTAGCATTCAGCTTCCTTAGAATTTTTAGGCCAGCAATCAGAGCTTCATACTCAGCTTCATTATTTGAACAATCAAAAGCCAACTTGTAAGAGCATACCCGCACGTTACTAGGGACTTTGTTCGGGGCGGAGAAAGGATTGCGTACCCAAATTCCAATTCCAGCGCCATCATTTCCCACTGCTCCATCGAAATCCATGGTCCACAAACCTTCTTCCTCCTCTTGCAAGTGTTGAAAATCTGTTTGTTGTGCCTTGCCTGCTTGCTGTCCATTACTTTCAGTAGATCGCTCAACAGTGTTATGTTGTTCTTGTTCTTCTTTCTTTAAAACTCCTCTGAAATTTTTTGTTATCTCTGGAATATTATCTGCTTCTACTAACTGACTATCGATATCATTGAAACTATCAGAATACAAAACAAAAGACTCTAAATCTGTATGTACATAATTAATTGGACGATTTATTGGTTTCTCCTTGCTTGTAATCATGTATTTCATTTTTTGTTCCCGATACAATTTCCTCATTTGGCCAAACGCCGGAATCGTTGCATAGGAGAAATCTAGTTGTAATGTCCCTTTCAATTTTGCCACCCAAGACCTGGAAAGAAGCATGCCAAACCTGGGAGGAATATCTACTACAACAACATCCATCAAAACATTCTTCATTGGGAGCTGATCCAGACTCACAACCAAGTCTTTGATGAGTCCTATACATCTTACTCTGCTGGAATCAAACGAATAGAGATCATGGTATTGCCGGGTGATGTCCAGACCCAACTTATCCATAATAGCCTTGGGGATGAGATTGTGAGAAGCTCCGGAATCGAACATGGCGTTATGTAACACAAAAAAATCTTAAATTGATATAAAAAGGTGGAACATCACTATCAGGAGACTCACCATTCAATGCTGGCCCAAAAATCATTTTAGGTTGATCATCTTCAACATTCACCATGTCGCACATTGGGTCCAAATTCAACATTTTAGATACTTTCCCTCTATAACTGTTGTTCCTCATTATTTTAGTCAAGGGAATGGATACTTTCAATTTAGAAATCTCATTCTCTAAATTAAAAGCGGGAACATTTTCTACCTCTTTGACTGGGATTTCTTTCCTTTCCCTTTCTTTCGATGCAACTTGCTGATGTGATTGTTCTGCTGATGGTGATTTGCTACTATCCGGATCAACCACTTCCTTTCCTTTCCTTTGTGTAATTGATGAATCATTCTTTGATGCTTCAACATCCTTCCTTTTCTGAATTGGTTTGACCGACACATCTCTGTTTCTAAGTGAATATCACTACTGCTGGGCGGATAGAGCATTCATGTAGCCTCTTTGGTACTCATCTGATTCTTCCTCCAAGAAGGTGTCATTTGCTAGAATGAAATCTACATCTTTGCGTACAACAAACTTTCTGCATACTCCTCATCCTTAGTGAGATAAATAGGCAAATCATCCAGAGTAAAGAGGTGATTTTCTTCACCTATTATATTCCCGTCCTCATCTGACTCCAGTCCATGCACAAAATTTTGCTGGAAAGGTGGCTATACTGGCTGCTGTGTTGTCTGCTCTTGGGCTCCCTGATCTCTCTCCCTTATTATATATTGTGGCTGTTGCTGGCCACGGAAGTTAGGATTTCTAACTAGTGGCTCAGGTTTATCAAGTTTCACCCTTTCAAGCATTTGCTCTACCTTCCAGAGTAATTGATCTACCAAGGAAGATTCTTCTTTTATGGTGACCTTCTTTTCTACTTTTGCTCTAGCCCTCTTGGTCAACAGATTTTCTTCAATGCTGACTGCTATCTTCTGCATGGCTTCCATTGTGGTCGGTTCTCTCTCTCTTAATTGATAAGCCATGTCAGCATCAAAACCATCTGGGAACTTCACCATGGCTAGCCCCACAGGTGGCCTCAGATGATCGGGAATTTCATTATAAACTGAATTGAATCTAATGCAGTAGTCTTGGACCGAATCACCAGTGTTTCTTTTGATTTGCTCATATTTGGCCAGAATTTGAAGAGGATTCTTTTTCACTTCCCATCGGTTTAAAAATTGTCTTTGTAGGTCAGCCAAGGTAGCGATACGTGCAGCTGGAAAACCTTTGAACCATTTCCTCACTTCACTTGCAAATGCTTGTACAAAGAGTCTCATTGCCACATTCTCTGCATCGATCTCATGAAGTTCATAAAAATATGCCATTATTTCAACATGTTGCTGAGAAGTAATGCTGTTAGGAGTGCCATAAAAAAATGGGATTTTTCTTTGATAATCTATGGGCATATCATCTAAAACTTGAGGCAGAACAAGAGGTACAAAATGGGCAACCATCACTTTTGGTGGATTTGGCCTTGGAGGTGTTGGAGGAGTGTGCACAGTTTGTAAGGGGCTAACAATTGGAGTTTGAAGCTGTGCTATGATGTAATTATCAATTGACCGGTTAGCCCTTTCCACCTCCAAGTCTACAAGAAACTGTGGATTGTGGACAATAGAGTCAACCGCGCTTTCAGATTTGGTCTCAAACAATGATAGTTCAAACTGCTCATCAAAATCTAGCTCCTCAAGATATTCAAAAATGTCAGGGCATGAATGGGATTTGAACACACGCAATATAGAGCTCTCTTGACAACGAATTCTTGGGATCAAATTGGGATTTTCGTAGATGTGCGGAGGATCTGGATCTGGATTAGCTCTGGTATATCTTCTAGAAGCCAGCATGCTATTGAGAAAAATCAAAGGATACAACCAACTTACTCAGCCTATCAAATCCTAAACTTATCATCCAGAAGCTTAGAATTATCAAGAAGTAAGGGGAGTAATTTCGTGTCTCCCCAGCGGAGTCACCACTATGTTAGCACCTAAATCCACCTTAGGCTGAAGGAAGGCAAAATTCAGGGTAACCACAAACCACGCTCAGTTTGGTAGCTAGCCCTACCAGAATAGGAGAGGGTTCTCTCCGAGTCACGCTCAATGAATAAATAAACAAAATGGTATGATATGACTTACAGTGAAATATTGATCTTAGGCTAGTAAGTAAATATGGATACAAGAAGATTTTTTTTTTTATAAATGACTGAGTTTCTGGGATGGTATAGGACCAACGGACAACAATGAGTAGAGAATTTAATACAAAGGCATAGATTACTTCATGAGGCAAGACAGGCGGAGAGTCTAGCAATTTAGTTTAAAATAACGTGGAATGGAGAGATTGCTTAGGAGGGTGAAAAGGGCATAAGTACATGAATCATTTTCAACAGAAGAAAAACACACAGTGTGAAACGTTCCCATAGGCAGAGCAATAAAAATGAATTCTACCTTATCTTACTCAGAAAATTTCACTGGAAATGAATATGAATGAACTATGAAACATTATGAAATACATATGAAACATAAGGAAAAACACATTTTCTACACTCACAACCACATGAATCTTATGAAACAGAGTCGCTACCTTTCATTAATCCTCTATCAAAATATACAATGAAGAAACAAAGTTTCTTTCCCATAGTCTCCCAGAAATTACAAGCCAACCAACCCTTTGCAAATGGTTTGCATACAATAAATAGACTATGAAATGAGGAAATATAATGACCAAGAGTTGGGGATTTTCTCAAATAATTACAAAATGGAGATGGAAAGCCAACCATTAGCTACAGGTGCAGCGTTACAAAAATGACAAATGGCTTGGGTGACTGTTTGCCTTCCTTTGCCACTTGGATAGAAGCCAAACTCCTTAAAATTTACCTTAGTTTCTAAAAAAATTGAAATGTAGATGAGCGGGCCCACTTGGAGAAAGTCGCGAATTGAAATGTCGTGAACCAGAAGTGATTTGCCCTTTTTCTCTATATGTGCCGCGCCCAATTCTATATGCACCGTGCCACTTTGGAGGCTGTTTTTAGGTACCTGTAGGAGTCCAAATTGTGCCCAAGTGTGCTCGTTGGAAAGCCTAGCCTGTCTACTTTCCAACCCAAGTGGAATTTCTAAATTTGGTGCTCATTTTCCCCTCCAAATCTTCATTCTCCAAAGACTGTTTCCTGTATGTCAAAATAGGGGCAGAGAGGTCATTTTTTGAGTGTTTTTGACCTCCTCGAGACTCAAATCATGCCCAAATTTCTTGTCCGTGCACTAGTAGTCATGATTTTGCATACTGAATCCAAAAATGCAAGCCATTTGCAATTTGGAGCTCCCAATCCTAAGCGTCGCGCCGGTGGTGCGACGCACAGGGAGAAAAAACCTGTGTTGTGACCAAAAATTTTCCCTGTGACCAAAATTGCCCCAACTTTCTTGAAATTTGGGCTGGAGGTTCTCTAAGAGGTACTATGCTGGGCCACAGAGGCTTCATCCAAGATTTGAAGCCGATCTTTCTCTTTCTGCCTCTTTTTCCTCTTTGTCGCTTTGCTCAGTTTTGCCTTCAAGCTCCTTATCCGAGCCTTTGAACTCATGTTCTGTGCCCTGTAATGATAAACCATCTGCCTTAGTGTGGTTTTGTCCCTGTTAGCCTTCTCCAGCAGTCTCTCAAGGTGGATGTTGATACGCTTGAGCCAATACTCACGGTCATTGTTAATCTCTTGCTCCAAGGGAGTGAGCTCGATCCTCCTATGCTGGGCAGCTTGGCGATTCTCACGGATGCTTTGCAGCTCCATGATCTCATGCTAGTCCTCAAGCTATTTGTTCCTTTGCTCCAAATACCTGATAATCCATTTGGCCCTCTCCAAATTGAGTGACATGTCTTGGATCTCCGTTTTCTGCTCCTGGATGGTCATCCTAAGTTTGGCACTCTCCACATCTGCATTATCATCCTGAATGAGGGTGAAGTCAGCCTCCTGTTCACCTGATGCCCATCATCATGCATGGGCCTCTTGCCCTTGTCCTGTACCTATGTTGTCGATGCCGGAAGCGAGGCCCCTTCCACCCCGAGTGGAGATAACACTCGCTTTGCTGCTGCAAACAAGTGCCTACTGCCTCTCTGATATGTGATGAATACTGGCATAGTAGTGGTCTCGTGGTGCTCATACTAATGAGAAGGACCACCTA
>APFE031228511.1:0-34712 GCA_000404065.3 Pinus taeda | reverse complement strand
ATGGAGAAAACTCATGCATGTAGTTAAGGATTTAATCCTTCAGAATTGTGCAGTTTTGAAAGGAGATCATCTACTTGGTAACAGGAGAATCATCCCAGGGGAACACCACAAGAAAATAGGAGCTTGGAGGGTAGAGAGGAAGGCTGCAGAGAAGCCAAGATTGCCTATGAGCATCTGTGAGGATTGTACTGAGAGCTGGTTAGCTGTGAGAGCTAAGGCTTTGTATAATTCCTATGTATTTCCACCATGTATGATAATACAATATAGTGGGGTTTTTAGCTCAGGCTATCCCCAAAGTATTTTCATGTGTATTGTGCATTGATTCTTCTTCTTCTGGTTATATTGTTCAGCTCGACCTTTAAGTTTCCACAAATTGATAGTAGAAGTAGGTTATAGTATTCTACTTTGATTTATATTGCGTTATTGGTTTAACCTACATCAGGTTTTTTACATGGTATCAGAGCTGGATTTGTAGAAAATTTATACATGGTATATGAGCTGTGAACAGTATACTGAGAAGATAATTCGAAGTTTGAAGTTTGGGGTTGCAGGTGTAAATCGAATTCATATCATACTTCAAGGTTGGCCAATGGCGTTCTATAGCTGGAGACTCGAGTATGCCTTGGAAGGTAGCTTGAATTACATAGCATGGAAAGATAGAATGGAGGATGTATTAGAAGACAATGGCTTGAAGGAATTCATTGATCAAGAAATCCCAAAGCCAGCTTCAACTAATGCACAAGAGTTGGTTGAGTGGAAGAAGTGTGTGGCAAAGGCGAGACAGATCATCCTTAAGGGAGTTCGAGACCATATTGTCTCGAGTCTCCATGGGAAGGATACTCCATTTTCACTGTGGAAGACATTGAAGGACCTCTACCAGAACAGTAGCAACCAAAGGAAATTGGCGCTCAAGGATAAGCTTTGAAGAATCAAGATGGAGAAGGGTGATACTATTTCCACATATTTGAACAAGCTCACCACCAGTAGAGATGAGCTTGACAGTTTGGGAATAACCACTGCCGATGATGATATGGTGAGCCTCGCTCTCCTTGGCCTTCCAAAGAGCTGGAATAGCTACCAGGACTCTGTGAATGGAAGGGAGAAACTATCGGATTGGGAACGATTGTGGTTGGATCTTATGCAGGAGGAGATCAGGAGGAGCACACGAGATGGTTCTTCATCCAAGAATGATGATGAAGAAAATCTGGCCTTAGCAAGCAAGGCAAGGAAAGGGAAGGGGAAAGCTTCCCATTTCAAATCGAATTCTTCTCATGGAGGGAAGAAGGGTGACATGTCTAAAGTAAGGTGCTTTAATTGTCACAATATGGGACATTATGTGACTAATTTCCCATCAAAGAAGTCCAAGAAGGGATCCTCAGAAGGATCGGAAGGTGAGGCATTAGCCTCTCAGTTTGAAATGGAATTTACCCTCATTGCATGCATGGTGTCATCGATGATGGGTTGTGTCTGTATCTTGACAGTGGAGCCTCATTCCACATGATCAGTGATAAAAATTTATTCAATGCCTTGGATGAGAAATACCTCAAGATGTGCATAGAGATGGGTGACGACGGAAGTTATAGTGTTTCAGGAGTGGGCATGGTTGCTTTTCAGAGGGAGCATGGAGCTCCTCTCACCTTGACAGATGTGATGTATGTGCTTGGATTGAAGAAGAACTTGGTAGCGGTCACGATGTTGGAGGACAAAGGCTATGATGTTGTCTTCAATAAAGGAAATGTGTTTCTAAGACACATAGACACGAGTCAAACCAAGAGGATAAGGATTCAGGTGAAGAATCTATAAACTAGATGTAGATGATTGTGCAGAATTGAGTATGAAAGTAGAATTGGTGCAAAGCCAAGACATTGGCGAGTTGTGGCACAAGTGGTTGGGCCATTTACATCATAGGGCTTTGAAGATAATGCAGCAGATATCTATAGGACTTCCTAAAGGTAAACTTGAGCAAGTTGACACATGCAAAGGTTGTACCTTGGGAAAGTACACCAAGTCTTCCATTCATGATCGAGACAGTCGAGCAAAGTCTATCTTAGAGTGAGTTCATATTGATTTGTGTGGACCATTCTCGACGACATCCACAGTGAAGCAAAGGTATTATGTGATTTTCATTGATGATTATTCTCATAAATGTTGGATTTATTTCATGCAAAAGAATGACCAAACCTTCACAATTTTTTGTGAGTTCAAACCTTTTTTCAAGAAAGAGTTAGGGAAGAAGATCAAGGCCTTGAGGAGCGACAATGGTGGAGAATATGTCTCTCAAGAGTTTAAGGACTTATTTGCAGTGGAAGGAATTAAATGAGAGTTGACGGCACCTCATAAGCCACAACAAAATGGGGTGGTCGAGAGGAATAATAGAACTATTGTAGGGGCAACACAAGCAATGCTACATGACTAAGGCCTACCACTTCACTTGTGGGCTGAGGCATGCAACACAACAGTCTATTTGCACAATAGAAGCCTGCATTGCATACTTGGGATGAAGACACCAGAGAAACCTTTCTCCGGTAAGAGACCAGATGTGGGTCACTTCAGGATCATTGGCTCATCGGTATATTTCCATGTGACAAAGGATGCACGGAAGAAGCTTGAGCCAACAGCAGAGCTGGGGATATTTTTGGGGTACATTGATACACCTCACAGCTATCAGGTGTACTTTCCTACCAGTCGGAGGACAGTGATTCGCAAAGATCTCAAGTTTGATGAGCAAAATTCCATGCGAGTTTCCCTTTATAGGGAGCTCCAACTATAGGTTGTGGAGGAACTGTTGGTTCCTAAGGAGGAGGAGCCTCAGAACAATGTAGAGCGGCCTCATGCAGAGGTTCCAAGAGTGGAGACATCCACTCAAGTAGAGTCTTCTAGAGATGGATGAAAGTGCACAAGAGAAGCTGACAGATTATTGGAGGAGGCGAGAGAGAATGTGGGAGCACCATCTTCTCAGTGCAGACATAGGAGGTCACCTGAGAGGTACACTGGATACATGGCCCTTGCTGGGGAATGTGTTGAGACCGAGCGATCTTCTTTTGAGGAAGTAATGTAGCAGCCGATTTGGGTTGATGCTATGGTGGAGGAGTATGACTCCATAGTTCGTAACAATGTTTGGGACATTGTTCCGAGACCGAAGAAAAGTCAATTGAGAGTTCCCGTTGGCTTTACAAGGTAAAGCAAGCTACTGATGGTAGTGTGGAGAAGCATAAGACAAGATTTGTTTCCCATGACTTTTCACAGGTCAAGAGGATCATGTTTCTGCAGTATATTTCGACAAAGGAGCAAGATGCTGACATTTTGACAAAGGCATTGTCAAAGTGTAAATTCGAGTTCCATAGAGACAGGATCGGGGTGGAAGATAATCCCTTTCTTATTGAGAGGGAGTGTTGAAATATGGAAACAAGAATATTCCAATTTAATTTGTCCTTGAATTAAATTTTGAATTAAAATCTAATTTAGTCTTAACAACTAATTGGAAATAATTAACTAATTTATTTTAAATTAATTAGTTGGAGAAATTCAAGTTAGAAGTCTTTTTGAAGTCATGCAAGAGTTATCCCTTAAATTAAGGAGATAAGATTGAGTTAAATTTGAGTTGTAATTAGTTAACTCAATTTACTGAGTTAAGTCCAGTTAAATTGGTTCCAAACTGTTTGAGGAACTAATAGAGAGTTAATAATCAGTTGATGCATGCATGCACTTAACTAGTGCTACTCTAATTAACTGAAGATTCCCTCTTCAGAAACTCATGCATGTATATTCTGAGAAATACCTAGTTGAGATTAAAGCCAAGGACAGTATACTATCAGTTACATGTGTTTTCTCATGGAGAAAGCTCATGCATGTAGTCAAGGATTAACTCTTGAGGATTGCACAGTTTTGAAAGGAGATCATCCACTTAGTAACAGGAGAATCATCCCAGAGGAACAACGCAAGGAAATAGGAGCTTGGAGGGCATAGAGGAAGGCTAGAGAGAATCCAAGATTGCCTCTGAGAATATGTGAGGATTGTACTGAGAGTTGGCTAGTTGTGAGAGCTAAAGCTTTGTATAATTCATATGTGTTTCCACCATGTAAGATAATACAATATAGTGGGGATTTTAGTTGAGGCTTTCCCCAAAGTATTTTCATGTGTATTGTGCATTGATTCTTCTTCTTCTAGTTATATTGTTTATCTCAATCTTTAAGCTTCCACAAATTTATAGTAGAAGTAAGTTATAGTATTCTGCTTTGATTTATATTGCATTATTCGGTTAACCTACATCAAATTTTCCATCTTGTTCTTGTTTTTTCCTATTTCTAGATTTAGTATTGATGATTTCTTGTTGTATGATTGGATTAAATGGTTGAAGTAAGTTCTTTGCAGGTTCAAAAGCATCATTTAATATTTGGAATAGATTTGGAAGGTCATAGTAATCATTGAGCTACTTGGATTAGTTTGCTTATTACCAAATCTAAATTTATGGAAGTCCCTTGTGGAAAATAGTAGTAAATTTATTCTATTTTTTAGAACATGTTAACGCGATTAAATTGAGTTGATTCCACTTGAATTAGATCAAAATAAAATTATATTTAATAAAAAAATTACCCCATTGCATTTTCACTTGATTAGGTTAGGAATTTGATAGATTTACTAGCTCACTAGTTCTCGAATTTCTAGATTTTAGACTAGTAATTTTCTGCTATTTTTTAGCATGGGCTAAGAGAGGTATTTTGCATGATTCCACTTGGAATGGAGACCTAATACATCCTAGTCAATAAAAAAATTTATCCCATCCAATTTAGATTTGATTTGATTGGTCATTTGATCAATTATAACTTCCTGTAGTTTTCTGTAGTACTCTTACAACGCGTATATACTTGCCCAAATTTGCTCAAAAACATTGATTTCGGTCCCTTAGGGTTGAATCATGACCACTAGGTTGTAAATAAATGGTTGAGGAAGAATAAAGACCAATTATGACATGCCTTATTACAATGTAGATTAGGCCTATTTATTTGAAATCATGCTCTTAGGATTTTAATTACTAGTTGTTGTTCTTGCTTAGGATTAATTTCTTTTCCAGAGTAAGATTTCCATTTATGAAATTACTTTAGGATTTGATTTCCTTACATTCACTCCATTTCATCATGACATTAAAGGGAGGACACATTGTATGCTTCACATATAGTGTCGATACCTCTTAAGTTTGTACGAACCCTGGGTTGATAATTAAAGTTGGTAGCCTTAGGAGTTGTAGCATTCTTGTTGCAATATTGAGGCTCGTCGGCCATCTCCCACTAGATCATATTCATGGGTATCTTCCCACTACCATCTCGACTTCCATATGATGCCCTTTGGCAAATGAAAATGGGATTATATGCATTGTAGTGTTTGGATTATACAATGAAAAATGGTTAGCCATGATGGCTGGCACTTGTATAAAATAGTATTGTTTGTTGGGGGGTCTCAGGGTTAAATTAATTCCTCCCCCCCACCATTTGTTTTATTAATAAAATAAAAAAAATAGAAATCCACCAACCATATTTAATGAGCTCCACATTTGGCACAATAGTCATGTCATTGGTTCATTCTTCCAAGATCTTCAGTTCAAGTCCTGGCCATGCTCATTCGTTATGTCGAGTTGGCCCAATGGCTAGTCCCAACTTGCCCATTTGTTACAATGAGTTGGCCCAATGGCCTGTACCAACCATTCACATTCATTACACCAAGTTGGCCCAATGGCCAATCATGATAATAACCATTTGTTACACCAAATTTTATAATTTGTGGACCTACATGGCCAATATAGGATGTCACATGGCACCTAATAATTGGGTCATGTGGTGCTTGTGGGTTGGTCCACATCACTTGCCAACATATGCGACATGGAGACGTCTAAAGGCTATCACATGGTGCCTCCTGGATGGTGCCACGTGGCCTCTTTTTGTGGTGCCACATGGAAATATCAATACACCAAATTCTAATGTTTTTGCAAAACTTCATATGGAAATATATTGTTGATATGGAGGCCTTTTGAGGTGTCATTGGAAAGGTCTCATCGATCTCTACGATTTTGTGCCATTTTTTTAGAGATTTGAGGACTTTAAATTTTGATCCCTTTAGGATCCTCCTAGATTGGTTTTTGTTAATGAAAATCAATTTATAGTGGTGTTTCCATTGATGAAAAAGGGGGAGATTATTGGGTATAGTGTTGTCATTTATGACAACCAATGTCATGCCATTGATGTAAAAGGATGTACGATGTCAATGATGTCAAAGAAGATATGATAACCTGAAGATTATTCCACATTTTTTGAAGTTATGATGATCAAATTAGTATGTATAATTTTTGGTTGGATAGTCCTCTCCATGATATTTCCAACAATATAATACACTTGGTCAAACTCCTTTAGAATTAGAAGAAATTCTAGTTTGAACATGATACTCTTAAAATCATAACCTAAATATTACTAAACTTTTGTTAGAGTTATGTTGATAAAAAAAAGGTTGCAAATGGTTTGGTTGGATAATTCTCTTTGAGACCTTTCCATTGGTATATGACAATTAGTCAAACTCCCACAAGATAGGGAGAAACATTAATTTGAAATAAAACATGTTTATGATGGAGTGAAAGGGGTCAAACCCCAAATTCATAAACTAGTGTGCATCTCTACCAATGGATCAGGAAGTTGATACTAACTTGGGCAATCAATGATGGTGGATGGACAAAGTTGCAAAACCTTTAACAGTAAAATGTTTAGATTGTGTCATGGTTCCACATGGGAACTGAGAGGGGTGTGACCCCATACCACATTGCATAGAAATCATGTAATGAAGTAGCATATATGGGTCCAACATAAAACCTTTATAGCTATGTGATGTGGCGAGTTTGACATAACACTTGTGTGATGTGTTGATGGCATAACTGTGATGTGGTGGGTCTAATGTATTACTTGGTTGACAAGGTATAAACAGATATGACTGACGTGTTAGAGGTGGGTGACATGGCCTAAGAAAAGATGGTTGACATGGTGTAAGTAGATATGGTTGTTGTGGCACAAATGGTTGACATGGTGTAAGAAAATATTGTTGATGTGGAAGAACCCTGACACATGGTACCTTGGTGATGTGGAAGAACCCTGACACATGGTACCTTGGTGATGTGGAAGAACCTTAACACATGGTACCTTGGTGACGTGGACACATGCCATGTCAAATAGGAATTTTTGAGTGACCAATAGGGCTTAATTTAGGTGACATGTGCCACCACCCATTGAGTGCCACATGGACACAATGACATCATGCGTACATCAAAATCCGATTGCACATGGAAAGCTAACCTCTCAGTCACATGCTTTAGTCACATGGAAAAGAGACATTTACCACCCATCTCCCCGGGGCTCTCCTGGTCATGTTATGGACATATGGGTTTCCTCCAAAAGGTATGGTCACATAACCTTTGTTGGCCAAATATATTGTTGGTGTAAAAATGATATCTATATTATATATATATATATATATATAATATATATTAGTGACTACCATAAGTTCACGTTTAGTTGGCGGTGTGTTTTTGTGAACTGTGCATAATAATGCTTGAGGTAGAATTACATGCTATACCATTTGATATTTGTGGAATTTTTCTTTGAACTCCATATTTGTATGACATGAAATATATCTTTTATAGGGAAGAGGAAAAATATCATCTTAAAAAGGATGGGATTGTGTATACCATAAGATCCCTAATAAGAATGCAAGGAAGCCAATGATGCTACTAAAGTAGTTGTTTTGTTCTTATGTGAAATTGTGAGATTACATGAACTGCCAAGAAGTATCAATTTTGATAGAGATACCAAATTCCTTGGAAATGTTTGGAGCATACCTTGGAAGAAATTGGGTTCCAAGTTGTTATACGATTCCACATACCATCGACAAATGGATCAACATATCAAGGTGGTTAACCAAAGTCTTGAGAATTTTTTGAGAAGTTTGAGTGGAGAAAAATCATGAAAATGGGATTTCGTTTTGGAACATGATGAATTTTCTTATAATGATTCAATCAATAGTTCTTTTTGAAAGAATCCATTTCATATTTTTAATAGTAAGTCACTAAAAGGACTTCTGAATTTGGTTAAGTTTCTTAATATGAAAGATAAAAGGAGGGCTAACGAATGCCATATATACACAAGGGGTAGATCTATGAAGTAGATAAAAGGACTTTGAAAAAGGGGAGTTGGTGATGGAATATTTAAGGAAAGAAATATTTTCCACAGGTACACATAGTAAGCTCAAGTACAAGAAAATTGGACCATATCGAGCCATGAAAAATATTTATAATAATGCTTATAAGTTGGAGTTAATGGATAAATTTGACATTTCCCCAGTATTCAATGTTGTTGACATGTACAAGCTTCGTAAAGGAGAAAGGGATAATGAAGGAGGTACCCTATATGAGTGGAAGAAATAATTTCCCATCAAGCCAACCAAAGAATTAGAGCAAGTTGTTTTGAAGAGGGTCATCAGAAGCACCTAAACTTAAGGACTATTATGATTATATGGTCGAGTGGATAAACAAATATTCTAAGGATGCATCATGGCCTATGAAGAATAATTGGCATGCTTATGACAACCTTCCTTTCCTATAATGGTTACAATCGCATCCACATAAACTAAAAGTTCATGTTTTTCTCACCAAGAATGTATGATATAGGAGCATCTTTGACCAAAAGCAATCTACATTGATTGATTTTAGTTAGTATCTTAGAATATTAAATAAGTGTGTTGCGACATCAATTCTATAACACCTATTTTGTAACACCATGTTTTTGTTACATTGTTGAAACACCATAGCTACAAGATTGTTGTTACGACATCTCTGCTGAAACATTGCCTTGATGTTATGTTGTTGTGACACCATTTCTACAACATTGGTATTGCAACACCACCCTGATGTTATTTTTTTGTGACTCTTAATGTTGTTTATGTGCATCAATTCTACTATAATACAGTGGATCGTGACTTGTAATGATTTCCTGTGTCTCAATGGGCTTCATGGTGAGTCAATGGACTATTTTTGGACTATTTGTATGAAGAAGAATGGTTGATTGGGGAACTAAACAAGGAAGTAATGATAAGCTAGGGAACTTGAAAATGAAGTAATGATTAGATGGGGAATTAGACAATGAAATAATGATTATCCAAGGAGTTGAATTATCATGATTAATAAACATACAAAGGAATGGTAATTGGATTAGGAAATCACTGAGGAATTCAAACCATTGTGACAATTCAACCTTCCAACCATCATTCAAGAGGATGGAGGGATATAAGAAAAGGGGGAAAGTTGAGGGAGAGTGGAAGTAGTGAAGAAAAAGAAGAACTTGGGACATTGAAATAGCAACGGTCTCGTGAAGATGAAAAAGGAGGGTGGAACAAAGGAGAAGAGGAATAACTAGTTGAGCCTAGTGTCAAACAAATGGTGTGTATGCTAATGCATAGTGCTGAAAAGAATTGTATATTGATTGTAAGAATTTTTTTCATTGCATGTGAATAAGAAATGAAAATTGGTGTTGTCCCTTATCTTGTATCTTGTGAAATTTCTCAAATTCCATACTATATGTGTTAGTTTTTAATTTCTATTATTCTAGCATACAAGTAGTTTTTTGCACTATGGGAAGAGACCAAATCCCTATTGTGGTTGTGCATAGGGCTATATATACTTATGTGTCACTAGGTTATGACTTTGAACTTATCTACAAATACAGAAAACACAATATGGTAGTAGATGCACTTTCAAGGAAAGAAAAATAAATAAAGATTTTACTGTATTCTATGTGAACTATCCCACAATATTATTGAATGGAAGAAGCAAAGAAAATTTGGAAGAAATGTTAGAAAGTATGCAATATCACTCAACAACTACAAGAGGACCCACTTGTAGTAAATATTTTTTTGTGGAATATTGATCTATTTTGGTACCAAGGTTTCCTACATTTAGGTAAGAATTACCAACACAAACAAAAGGTCAATTTGGACCTCCACACTTCTCCTATGTGAGGACATTAATGGTTTTGAAAACATGCCATAAGATCAGGAATGATTTTTTTTAGGAATGTCTTAAAACTTATGTTCAAAATGTTTTGGTTGAATGTGTGGTCCACTGAACAAAAGTATAAACAATCAAGACCTCAGGTATCCTACAACCATTCCCTATGCCAAGACAATATTGGGAATAAGCTTCAATGGATTTTATTACAAGATTACCCAAGTCTAAAGGAAAGAATTTTATCATGGTAGTAGTGGATTGATTTTAAAAATATTCCCTCTTTTATTCTATTTCTCATCCTTTTAAAGCAATTACAATAGAAAAAATACTCATAGAAACATTTCAAAAGCTCCATGGAATCCCCAAGATTATTGTAAGTGACAACAATCGAATCTTCACTAGAAATTTTAGGACTAAATTATTTTCTTGTTTGGGTACTCAATTGGCTCACATCTCGATATCTGTTAAAGATTCTTACAGTAGTTCCTAAATATGCACGATCCGACGACAGGTTTTTTCTGTGCCAGCCACTGACTCTACTTCCATTCATAAAGGTAGGAATATAGAAAGGTAATAGCGATGTCATTTTTCCCATCCACCACACGCACCTCCCACCCTTAATCCAATGGGAAAATTGAGATTGTGAATAAATATTTAAAATGATAATTTTTTTACTTTGCATATGATAAATAAACACAATGGGTTAAGTGCATGGGGGCTTCACTTAATTAACCTTTGACATATCACGTATACTAAACAATACCCTTAATTTGACTACATATTGGAAAATACCTCTAAATTTCACATTATTTAACCCCCTATCAATACGAACCGAGTACACCTTCTAAATTTTAAAAACCCCTACTTTCACTAGATATTGTAGGTATCCATTTTTTCATTAATATTTTTTATAACCCTTTATATTTTTTCATTAACTTTGAGCTCCATTTTTTATACCTGCCAACATAAAAACCCTTTACCCCCTTGTATATGATCAATATATTATGTCATTTTTTTCCTCAATATATATTCCCCAATATGAATTCCCATGGTATGGTATTTATCCCTCAACGAAGCCCCCATGGTCAAGTGGTTTCCCTTTGCACAATGTTGGTAAATCACATCCTTACATACTTCATTAAAATCCTATTTATGGCACTTTATGTATATCATCCTCCATTTCTCACATCACCTAACTTGAAAGGGCCTGAAAAGGTCCAGGTAGTGGATAACCACATAGGGCACCAGTAACAAGATCTCAAACTATTGAAAGACAACATGATTATACCACATAGGATAAAACAACAACAGATCAACATCACAATTAAAGGCAATTTGAAGTAGGGAGTTGTGTATTTTGGATGCTACAAACATATAAATAGATGTCCATAAAGAAACAAAATAAGGAAATAAATTAGCACCCAAGTATTATGGCCCCTAGAAGGTGTTGTAGATGATTGGAAATATAGCTTACAAATTGAAGTTGCATCCATATTCATGTATGCATCTAGTCTTCCATGTTTCTTACTTAAACAAGGTAATTGGTGACAAGATCTCGGTCCAAATTTTACCAGAGATTAATGATGGCAAAATCATACTAAAACAAAAAATAATCCTTGAAACAAGGATTGAGAAGTTGTTGAATCGAGCAATTATGAAATACCTTATCAAATGGGAGAAACTATCAATGGAAGAAGTGATGTGGGAAGAAGAGTTATTCATGTAGAAAAACTCGTAGTTATTCAAGTTTTTAGGAAAACACTTCTTTAGAAGGTAGGGGCATGTCAAGCCCAATACAAAGCCCCATTTTAAGCATAAATCCATTTATTAAAAGCCATAAATATTGAGTCATTACACTTCTAGTGTTATATTAGTATGTCAACTAGAACCTTTCATTATGCCTTTCATTATAAATGTACCTTTTTTCTCCAATACACACACGTACATACCCAGAAGACCTAGTCTTAGGATCACCATATCTTGTTTATGTGTTGGATTCATTTAAAAGGAAGTTTCCCCCTTGAAGTGTATTTTATTCATTGTGTTTTTATTATGTTTAAGGAACTTGTTCCATAATAATCCACCCATTCCATTGATTCAAAATGGCTCCCTATCTTGGTATTTTTTTAAATCCTAAACTTCTATTATATTCTTAAGGCCCTAAACTAAATTGTTGGGGCCTTTTATGGATTGGGACTATTAGCACTCTGTAGTTTTCCTAGACTGAAAAGGAAACTGCATAACCAAAAACTACTTTTTAAGCTGGGATCTAGCCCTTCCAGCGTCAAAGAGGTTCTCCTTGTATGATTTTAATTTTACCATTTATATGTTAGGCTATATATGAAAGGTTGAGATAGGTTTTTTCAAAGTTTTGGTTGTATAATGAAATAAAAGTTCATTGGGAATGGATTCATGAAAATATTTAATAATCAATCACAAATAAACAAAACAAATGAACAAGGCGAGGTAGTAAAACTCATGGATCTAATAAATTATGTGTGGTATGGATAAGATGAATATAAGGTGAGAATCAATTAAATATAAAGCATACTTAATTGAACTATATATTTAATCTCAAAAGGAAAACATTAATATTTTTTAAATAAGCCAGAGCAGAGTACTGTAAATAAATTAAACTCGTAATCTTCTTGTAACAATCAAGAAAGAACATCCATGTGAAAAATTAGAAGGAAAAAAAATTGACAAAGATGAGAAAATCACCATTTATTTAACATGAGAATCCTGAAATAATACTTCCTATGTATTTCTGAATTGATTACTTCAAAATAAAGTCCACAACTTACCATCAAAGAAAGATCTTCTCATTTCTAATTATTTTTACCAAATACTTATAGAGTCTGTCTTGAACTAATTCGGACTTCAAAAAAAATTATTTACAAAATAATATCTACCATAAAATGAGATATCTCAAAAATAGAACTAAATGATAGCAATCCTCGACTAATTTGGATGTTATATTCACACTTTGAGGAGTGATGTTTTTTACTGTAGCTACATTTCTGCTCCTTCTGTTTGACTGCTCCTAATCTATAGGATTTATGTTTGATTTTACTCAACCAAATCCAACAATTTATCCCATATTTCTTCACTAAAAATAGAGAAATATGCCATATTTTGAAATCTTTCATCCACTTCTATGTATGTTTGAAAAGTTGGTTTATTGAGAAACAGATGATGGATTTCATGCTAAATGAAGAAGTCATATTTTAGGCCTTCTATGAAAGCTTCTCCGCTTATTATTCCTGTCACTTTAGTGAATTTGGATGTATCTATAGCTATATTAAACAATTGGTCCTGGTAGTTCTCTAATGGAATCAATTTTCCATTAGAAGTTCTCAAAGATGGAAGCCCTTTATCCTGCAACAAGTTAATTTTTTTGTTAAATCTCTTTACTTGTAGTTCTAACTCTTTGCACTTGTTTTCAAGTTGTATCATCAGATTCTTATTTGTTATAACTCTTTTCACTTCCATGACTGTGCTTTTTCTGTCTTGAATTTGAAGTTCTTCGAGCTCATCCTTAGTTTTGGAGTTCAGCATCATGATAATTTTTTGTGCTTCCATGGGCCTCTGTTTAATTTCAACCTTTGTTTGTTCATCTGTTGCTTTGACATTTTGTACTAGTTCCTCCTACTCAATTATAATCTATAATGATGACCACAACTCTGTGATATTTTCATTAATGTTATGCCATATGATTTGCTTTGCCTTTGCCAACATATGTCGTTAATGACTGATTTTCATACTTTCTAATCTGTTGACTAAGCTTGAAATTTTTCTACAGTTTTGCTAAATAAGAATTGTCATATTTGATCTTATTTTCCTCCATTCTTTTCAATGATGCTGACAATATTTCATTTTCTTGGTTGGTCAATGATAAATCTCCTAGATCTTTTACTAACTTTTCATAAGAATCTGTAAAGGATGTTTATGCCCTTTCTGTTGAGGTCACTTCTAGTGTTTGTTGTACTTTATGTTGTGTTGATGTACCTATAGATGCCAAAAATTCTTTTTCTTTTAAAAGTGCCTCCATGGCTATCTCCATTTTTTGAATTTGAATGTTTTGTTCAACTATCAACTTGAAAACCATTTCTTTCTCTACCTCCAACTGAGTGATTTATTTGGTCTGTGGATGCTTTGTTGTTGGAAGCTTGAGGTTCTTTCTCAGAGCTTGAATATCAATATTCTTTCTTTTAATCATCTCCTCAAGTGACTTGGTGTCAGTAGGATCGTATCCTAGTTTAATCACCAAATCTTCAAGAGATTTGGTTCTGGTTTCTTTGGCCAAGGAAGACATTCACTCTATCTTTAGCTATGAATGTATGTTGTTCAGAGAGGCATGTTGCCATGGTTGAACTTGTTAATTTTGAGTATATCATTTCACCAGCCTATTTATGCAAGTCAATATGATTTATTGCATGAATATTCTTGGTATCAAAAGAAAAGACAGAGGCTTTGTTGTCTTCTGAAAATTTAGGGACTAGAACTGTAGGTTCCAAGAAGGCTAATTGGAACTGTCCCTTATCTATGTCAAGTGCAGATAACAATCTCTGCTGAGTAGTAGAGGTCTACTTCCAAAATTCTGAGTAGGTTGTAGCCTTCAATGCTTCATTCTTCTTCTTAATCTCTCTATATCTGGAAAAAAGGTTCTATTGTGTTGCAATCTGGGATGTAGAATATACAGGTGATTTTTTTGGCTCTTCAATATGTGAGAAGGAAGTGGTGGGAAAACCTGTTAAAACAATTGTAGCTTGCTTTTGTGATCCCTTTTCTTCTGATGATTATTCTTGAGTATTTGTCTGAGTATCATTATTAGTATCATTCTTAGTATTTTCCTTAATATCTCTCTTATTTCTTCTCTTGAAAACATGAAAGTTTGCAGCTTGAGAACCTAAATCTGTAGGAAATATACTTTCCCTTGATCTCTTAGCGTCTTTTTCCTTTGAAATAGGAGTTTGTAGAGATGTCTAACTGAAAATTTTCTCTTCAGCCTCTTGTAGTGTATTCACTATCCACTCCTCTTGATTGGCATACTGCTCTATTTATGGTTTAGGTGTATGTGCATACGGTGTGGTCTTCTTCTCAACTCTCAATTTTGAAATTATCCCTAATGGATCATAAGACCATGTGAAACTCAACTTGAAATTCATCTTCTTTAGTAACTCATCCGCTTCCTTTGTTGTTTCTCTATTATTGACGATGTAAGGACTAATATGTGCCTTCAGTTTAAACTGTGTTTTCTGCTTTCTTGACACAAAATGCAGGTCATCCATATTTAACATTTGTATGATATATTCCAAGGTAAAGATTCTTACTGGTACAAAATCTGGAAACTTGTAGGGAGGGAGTTCACGTCCATAGATTCAAATTTCTATATAATTCTAGTAATGATACCAGTCTCCAACCTTGGCTTCTTTTGTGAGATGTAAAAATATTTTGATTTCTGGTGAAATACTTGTTATAACATTGTTGCTAAGAAGACACAAGGATAGATGCAAAAATTGATCTACAAAATTACTAAATGAATATTCCTCTATATTCCTTTTTACCAATGAAGTCTAGTAAATAACTGATAGTGCTCTTCTGTGTACATCCACCTTCTACAACTGAAATTTGAACTTTTCTGCTTGATAGAACAACATCAAATACACAAGGACCGATTGGTGTTTGAATGCACCTTCATCAGTAAATTTCATAGACTAATCATGAATAAAATCTGATAGATATTAATTGTAGTTGAAAATGAATGATTTCTTCTGACCAATTGAGAACACTCACAAAACTTATAACGCTACTTCATCTACCCTTTGATCTATGGGATAACCTAATAAGAAAGTAGCCATAGAAATAACTTGCCTTGAAATTTAAGGGAAAATAGAATCAGAATATGGGGGATTATGTCTCGGTAACTCAAAAATTTCAAGTAGAAAAGACCCAAAAATAAGGGCACATTGAAAGAAAGTAAGCTTCTAGTATATTTCCATGAGTGAATTAGTGGAAAATGGAGGTAAGAGATATTGAGGATTAATCTAAAGAGCTTAGCAGATAGCTTCTAGTGTGATTGCGAATAAGATTTCATTATTTTGGGAAATTATAGCCCTCTGGGTAGGGAGATACCTAAGATGACACCATGTAACAAATTCTTGGAAGACAAGGGTTTGGGGAAAAATAAATTGAAGTAATAATGACTCTCAGATACTCAATTCATCATTGTTATCTAAAATGTTTTTATTTGCCTAGTTATGAAGCTCATACAAGTTGAACTCACATTAGAACTCACATTGGGTTTCCTCTATTTTATAATGTGTATCGATCAAGGAAATTCATCTAGTTTATGACCATGAGGTAATACAGGACTTTCAACAGCCATTTTCTCCTTTCCTTTATGAGACACCATCTTTAACTGTAATGGAGGCTAAGTAAATAGAGTTACCAGACTATAATTGATCAATTATAGATGGGAATGGTGCTACAGAGGGCGCTAGTGCACTTAAAAGTATTTGGGTCAAACCTGCACAGATCAAACGAATGGAAAAATGGACTAATGCAGGGTGATGCAGGTTTTTTAAAATGAGAGGAGGGGGATTAACAAAAACATTACCTTTTTTGGAGCATCACATTAAAAGAATTAAACATTGGTGGGAGTCATTAATGGCCAATGTCCATACGACTATTGGTGGGAAGATTCAACGATTAACAGTAATGTGACATGGATGGTAATGTGATGTGGATGATGGGTGGCATTCCATGAATGGAGTGTGAGCAAGAGGGAGCGCGTGGCGGTTTTTGAGGGGGGGATGCAAACGGTAAGTGATAAATGTGGGGAGGGCCCCGAAGTCACTATGAAGTTGCCACGTAATTTTCGGTGGTTTCTACAAAACTGTATTTCAAACCCCCCCGTTAAGTTCTGAAATCTCGGGGGGGGATCGAACATCATCCTGCACTATTGATCCTGGCGAGGATGATCTTGGCCATTCAACACACAAGAACTTTATTGAAAAGCGACAAAATGTCACATCATCATTCATTTACAACTTTAATCAAAATATTTCACTAACTAATCAAAATTTACCATAATAAAAAACTTAAGGCCCATTTTAACTAGGTCGCCCCTTGGGGATTTTTATTTTTACTCAATTTTCACGTATTTTCTTTTATTCTTTTTTTATGTTTCCTATATTTTTCTTTCTTTTTCTATTTTCATAATTTTTCTTTTTTCTTTTCTTTTCTTTTCCTTTTCTATTTTTCTTTTTCTTTTCTTTCATTTTTCTATTTTTTCTTATTTTTTCTTTTATGAAGGATAAAAACAACTAGAAGTAAAAATTAAGTGACAACATCACTTAGGATAAATAGTTGGATGATCATACCTTGATCACTATATTCATAGGACCCTAATAGTGGCTCCAATGGGGATGGCATCCTCCCTGTGAGGTGCCAAGAACATTGTAGGCTAGTAGCCTTATTCGTTGGTCACTTATTTGACCCTTAATTAACTGAAACTCACTTGACCGACTGAAACTTCATTACATATGGTGGAAACTCATTAGAAAATTAGGGCCTTCACTCTAGGCTTCAATTTCTACTGACAACCACCCACACTTGTAGTACTTGAAAAGATAAAATGATATATACATTGTTGTGTTTGAAACCAACTGAACTTAGGTGAAATAATGTTTGAGTAACATGCCATTGACAGGTCCTTCAGCAATTAATTCCCCTGTTAGATATTTCAATAGAAATGCATTGGTCCCATGGAAAGCTTCAATCTAGTTTGGCACATCCGCCAAACTAGGCTCGTAGGCCGATATATTTTCAGCAAACTTTACATCTCTTCCAATGATAACATTTTTGGACTTAAGTGGAATAAGTCTATATCCTTTGACATCTTTAGAATATCCAACAAAAATGCATTTTTCACTCTTAGGTTCTAAAGCTTGATGTTTCTCATCTGGAATATAGGCCCATGCTTCACTTCCAAAAACACGAAAGTGACTTACATCTGGTTTAATTGAGATCCATGCTTCTTCTGGAGTGATATTATTTAAAACCTTAGTAGGAGTGCGACTTACTATGTAATTTGCACAGTTAATTGCTTCTGCCCAAAAATTATGACTAAGTCCTTTAGATTGAAGCATACAATTAGCCATTTCCTTTAAGTTGTGATTCTTCCTTTCAGCTACATCATTTTGTTGTGGAGTATATGGAATAGTATGTTGCGTTTGAATTCCATTCTCAGTGCAAAAGTTGATGAATTTGTTGTTAACATATTCTCCGCCATTACCAGATCTTATCTTAATAATTTGATGTCCACAATGTTTTTCAACAAAGGCCTTAAAGGCCAAGAAAATTCTAAATACTTCACTCTTGAGTTTTAAGAAGTATACCCAAGTGCATCTAGAGAAATCATCAATGAAAGTTAATAAATACTTGTAGCCAGAGAATGAAACAACTAGAAGTGGACCACATAAATCACTATGCACAAGTTGTAAAGGGGATGAGGCGTGCCAAGAGGCACATTTTTCAAAACCATACCGATGATGTTTTCCAAGTACACATCCAAAACAAACACCATCTCTGTAAGATACCATTGGAAGACCTGTCACCATATTTTCTTTACATAGATTCTGAAGGGAGTGATAGTTTAAGTGACCAAATCGCTCATGCCAAAGTTTTCTCATTTCATCATTATGAGCAACAAATACCAAGGGAAGATTTGGTGACCCAAAGTTTTTAAACTTATACAACCTTGTAGAATCATCAGCAATGTGAGTAGCTAAAATCTGTCTAGAATCTCTTAGGTCCTTAATTACAACATCGTGAGGTGAAAATTCAACGATTTTACCTTCACCTGAATGAGTTATTTGATATACAAATAGAAGGTTTCAGGATAAGGTTGGAACACATAATACATCATTAAATTGACCATTGTCTAGATGAACAGTTTGAGTCCCTACAACACTAAGAAATCTATCATCACTAACATATATATTTTTGGTGTTACAAACATTTAAAGAAGAAAACATGGCTTTGTTTTTGGCCATGTGATAAGAAGCTCCATAATCAATGAGCCACTCATGAGAATGAGAAGAAGAAGATACATTTAGTGCATAACCAGACCAAAATGCTTGACAACCACATGCAAAAAGTGTTATTCCTGAAGATGAAGTTGAAGTTGAAGAGTGCTCCAAATGGATGTTATGCTTCTTCATTGTTGCTTCCAAGGATTCCATCTTCTTAAAGCATTTGTATTCTAAGTGGCCATCTCGATTACAAAAGTGGAAATGTCTATCAGTCTTCTTCCCTTTGTTTTTATTTGCCTTATCATTTTGTTGAAATGATTTTTCATTTTGAGACTGAAATTGCTTAGGACCCTTGCTTGGTTGAGGACCATTCCTTTTAGGATACTTCTTCTTAGGATTATTTGAATTTGTTTGTTGTTGGGTGGCTAAGGCTTTCTTAGAAGAGTTTCCAAGATTAAGAATACCAAGATATAAGAGATTTTCCTGTTCCCTTATTAAAGAATCACAAAATGCATCAAAAGAGGGGGACTTGTAATTTTGTCCTTGAGAAATAAAGGCTTCTCTAGTAGAATGGAAGGTGGAAACAAACACAGAGTAGGTTGGTCCCAATGTAGTAAGAATGGAATAGATAAGGCTACCATATTATTTCTTAACCTTAACACCTTCCAAGAGAAGTCTAAGAGTCTTGAATTTGGACAAAAAATCTTCAGTGGAAGAAAAATTATTGGGGTCCAATGTAAGAAAATCATTTTCGAGTTGATGGGTTTTAATTTCATTTTTAATTCCAAAAACTTTAGTGAGTTGTTTCATTGCTTCATTAGGAGTATCAAGTTCTGCAATATGGAATCTAAAGTTTGGAGAAATAGACATACCTATCAACCCACATGATTAATCTTGCTTATTTAGCCATTTTGATGCCTTATCTTCATCTTGAGGTTTGGTTTCTTGGCCTGAGGCTATTCTGTAAAGACCTTTACTTCTAAGTAAATCCATAATGTAGGACCACCATTGGAAGTAGTTGGTGCTGTCAAGAATAACTTGGCATGGACTTTCTATTTTAATAGAAACAAAAGTTGTAGATGCTGAAATTAAGTGTTCCAATGGAAAGATCTCAAAAAATTAGGTTGATTAAAAAAAATGGCTCTGGAAACGGCTTCAGGATGAAAAAGTTATGGCTTTTGAAGAAAAATTGTTAAAGATGCTGACAAAGTGCGTGAATGTGCGGAAATGAATGATAATGTTATATTTAAAAAATCCACCACCCCCCCCTCCCACTTTCCAAACCCCCTCTCCTTTTCCAAACTTAATCTAATTGGCTCACATTAAAAAAATATTTTATGTGACTCACTTTTATAAATAAGTGAAACTCACTTTTACAATGGTACTTTATGAGCTACCCACTAAATTGTAACTTAAATAAAAGATAAAGAGACTTTAGAATTAGAAGTATCTCACTTTTAATAATGGGTGAGAACACTTTTACATAAATCAAATTTAGAACATAAGCTACATGTGTTTTTTCAAAAAGTAACTCGACAAAACAAAATACTTGAACTCAAGACCTCTATTCTCATAAAGTAACTTTGGACCAAGTGAGCTAGTTTAAAAGGTTAGTAATTTTGGGAAAGGAGGAAGGGTTTTTTTTTTTTTTAGTCACTGAAGCTTTGGGGTGCGTGCTTACTTGAAAAATTACTTTCTTTGCCTACAAAGCAAAAACCACAAAACCCAACACGGACATACAAAAAAACAAACATTACGGCTTGAAGTTAGCTTTAGCTGGAAACTAAATATTTTCCTCAATATTTCTGATTTTCGAAGTTCACACTAAGGCGCAGCGGAAAAGAGCATATGCATGAGAAAAGTCATTCCTTTCTATTTCTTATTTTCCCAGATCACACAGAGTCATAGGGCAAAGGGCATATGAAAAAATGAAAGGTCTAGATCCGGTAATAAAAACAGAGAGCTGAATAAACCAAAATAAACAAAGATATGAATAGCTAGAACTGCAAATAAATATTGTATACCTCCATATCTTAAAAATGACGTAGCTATGGTTACCGAAAACCTTTTCACGTGAAACGAAAGGGTTCCCCGCTAGAATATATAGTCCTAACACAATAGAGCAGTCTTCTCGGCCAAAAAGCAGTCAGAAACAATAGATCTAGGAAATGACAGTCACATGCAGTTGTACAGGCTTCATATTTGGATCACCAATGGATGCGGCCCTCAAATAGCTCTGATACAATGTAGCAATTTACAGAGTAAGTTCCTCATACAAAACACCAAAGGACACTGCTCATAAACAGATCACAAATCAATTCACCAGTATTCTTGACATGGTTAAAACCCTCAAAGAGGGAAACAATCCATGGCCTGAGCCAACGCGACCACTTCAGGAAATTTATTAATAAAAGAATGAAAATTTACATAAGCTTATCTCATGAACGGTTACCCTATAAATGATCCTCCATGCTCTTTAAATACAAATCATGGACCAATCGAGTGTTAAGCCATGGATCAAGTGTCACTAATACCGAGGAGAGAATGAACCATCAGATCACTTCATAACTAGAACATATCGTGACTGTCGAATTGTAAGTTACAAAGTACATAGTAAAGAAACACACTTTACCTAACTCTACGCTAGACCAAGTTATACTTAACTATTTCCTATGTGTCAGAATATCCTAACATTTCCTATCTGTAGGAACATTGCCAGGCTCCTTGACTTCCCCATTAGCACCCTCTCCTCCAATTACCTTGGGGTCCCCTTGACATATAGGCCACTTTCCTGAGCTACTTGGGAAGGCCTGATCAACAAACTTGAAAAAAGAATTGCCAGTTGGACCTTAAGATCTCTCAATCTAGCCATCCATCTCATCTTAGTAAAATCTGTTTTACAGGCAATCACGCTCTATTTGTACTCGACTCTGGCTGCTCCAAAAGTGATCTCCAACAAAATCAAAAACTTGCAAAGGAATTTATTATGGAGAGAAGCAGAGGAAAAGAAGAAATGGGCTCTTGTTGCATGGGAAAAAAATTTGCAAGCCCAAAAAAGATGGTGTCCTTGGTCTCAAAGACATAGACCTCTTGGGGAAGGCCCTAGGAGCCAAAACTCTATGGAGATGGGTTGTAAACCCTAACGCCCCTTGGGGAATCCTTTGGAAAGCTAAGTATACGCCTTTTTTACAGATCCATTTGGGTACATCACTCCCATCAGTCAAATCAGTACTATTAGGGCTCATCAAACCCTAATTCAGTGGCTACATGCCCTAGACAAGTCATCACTTTGAACGCCTCCTTCCCTGAGAGTTTCCTAGCCTGAAGCCCTCTAGAAATGCCTCCTTGAGGGACTAGCGTAGCCATGGTCAGGGGTAAGTGCGCTTCAGTGCAGGTAGGCCCATGTCAGGGTGCTTTCCAGAGCACTTAGACCCACTTTGACCTGCGCTAGGTGAGATTGAGCGAAATCATCATAGGGTTCTGGGAATATTCTTATCTTCTAGAGCCATCTAGAAGATTCCCAAATTTGATCTCTAATGAGCTCGAAATTGGATAGGGAATGAGTTAAGTAACCTCCTATCCCCTCATCCCTTCCTCCATGGAAACTAACTCTAAGTTTAGAAGGCCATCCAATACCCTCATTTATGACCAAACCACCGTCATTTTCCTATAAATTGAGCACTCATCTAAGTGATTAAGGTTTGGACTTTGGGAATTTGTAAGGATATACTTTTGGTGTGAGGTTTGAGATTGTAAGAAAGTATTGTTATTCTTCCAGAGTGTTGTGCTTTTTATGTGATGTTGGTTGGAACCTAAGTTGGAAGAGTGACAATGATTCAGACTTCATGGTTGTAATTCTTCTTTATACTTAATAAAGTTTTTACATCTTTTACCATATTCTTGTCTTTATGTGTGATGATTATATGTGTAAATGCTTTCGATTCCATTTTCTTATAGTATATAGATCTCTTGCTTTGATTGGTTTTTTCCCTCTTTTTATGATTGCAGGTACTTGTTGAGCGAATTAAGTTCGAGAAGGAGCGATGGGAGCCAAACAAAGGAGACAAAGGGAAAGTAAAAGATAACAAGTAGGTCCCTTGTCTTATTTATCTTCTATAGAAAAAGCTTAAGCACTTTAAATATGTTGTTCTAGGTGTAGCTACCCACCAAGGGAAATTGTGTTTATCCGTAGATGCAAAATTCCACATAACAAATTGGTGACCATACTGAAGAATGATCATTGTTGCGGGTAGTTTACCTTCATCCTAGTACACCCTAGTAGACTTTACTTCTTTCCATTGATCTTGTTTTAGCCCTTTTTGAAGTGTTTTTTGGTAAAAATTGTGCTTGCAAACCCCTAGGATGGCCTCTCTGGCACCAACACAGTTCTAGTCAAGAGACAGAGCGCTGCAGAGCACCCCTATCTTGAGGACAGTGCTATGAAGCGCACCGTCTCCCCTTCAAGGCTGCGTTGATCCTCATTAGCTCAAAATTCCCTCCTTTGACTTGATTTTTCCCAAATTTTCTTCTGTTTCTACTTGCTGAAAGATCAATGATGCTTGTCTCTCTAAATCAATTTGTGTTTCCTTTGCTAGCCCTAATTTGGCCTTGATTGTTTAGTGTTTCTTAAATGATTTCTTTATCACGATCAATTCATTGTCAAAGTTAGTCTATAGTCGATTAATCTTTTTTCAAAAGAAAGTGTCGTAAAAGTCTTCATTTCCTTCGAAATGGAACTGTTGTAAAGTCTTCGTTCTTCCAAAAAGATTTATTGATTGTATGTGCATTAGTTTCCTTTTGTTCATTTCAACATTAAGGGAATTGAAAATAAAAACTTGCATTGTGCATTGAAAGAGTTTGAGTGTGCTCATAGGAATAGTTTAGAGAAATTTCATTAGATGTGTTCTTTGCTCTTTGATTAACTGAATTTGATTGCTCTATCCCTACTAGCTAAGTTTTTCATCATTCAAATTGAATGGAAAGAATGCTTATCATATTAGTTACATTTTAGGAATTTCAAATACATCACATGGTGAACCTTGGAAGGAAAATTCTTAATCAAGATCAACTTAAAATTAACATCAATTAACCTAATGGAGCATTCTCACCTAACGCAAAACATTTAGAGGTTTTAGGCTAGAGACGTGTTCCGACATCGTAAAACATAGCAATTGTCGCTAACTTGTTTGTGATACATTCTAAGTGTGATACGTCATTCCATGTACGTGAGTATATCGTAGCTCATACATGTACCTTCGGGTATATAGGGCGGTGTTACAATACGTAAAGTATAAAGGAATGCTCTCACTATGTGGTTTCACATCAGACAATGCTAATACATATTGGGCCTCCACATAATTTTAGGTATATATGGGAGGACAACGCTAGGTTTCTATCCATCCTTAGGTAAACGAGTCGGCTGCCTTGT
Organism: Pinus taeda; assembly: GCA_000404065.3. NCBI lineage: Eukaryota > Viridiplantae > Streptophyta > Pinopsida > Pinales > Pinaceae > Pinus > Pinus taeda. The sequence continues at coordinate 10,213 of APFE031228511.1, read as the reverse complement.
ACACTGTGATACATGGAACACAACATTCGGGGAGATTTCCTACCCATACTTCTCTATTCACCGAGAGGTATTCTGCAGTTCACAGTTGCTTGGTAAACCTTTTGATTAGCTTACCCATTTTTGTTTATTTCTTTTTTGTAATAAAATCAATCAGCAATCGTGGACGAAAATCAACCCTTACCCCATCGTTCATGGAGAGCAGCGAGTAAACTGCCTTTACCGCCCGAAGCTACACCTATTTGATCAAAGCAGTATCCTTTGACTGGATCCAATACTTCACAAACTTCTAGTTCTTCATCTGAATTACCAAAAACACCTATACCGGTAAGTATTGTGACCCAAGTTACTCCTACAGTTACTAGTACATCTGTTACTGAAGTGGAATCTCCACAATTATCTGAGGAAACTAGAATGTAATCTAGTGAAATGGTAACCCAAGTTGTTCAACAACAAGTTGATTATCAAGCTGAAGTTGATCAACAAGAAATTACTTCTGAACCTAAATCTGTTCAACCAGAAGTTAATCCCGAACCTATCACTGTTCAATCAGAAGTTACTTCTGAACCAGAAGTTGTTCAAGAAGCCCAACCTAAACTTGTTCTTTTACCAAAACATTTGGATCTTGAGGTTGAACAATCAAAAGTTGTTACCTTACCGAAAGAAGATCGACTGGTACATCCTCAGACATTCGTAACTATCGAGACTTCCTCTTTATCTCAGGCACAAATATTGGAAATCTATTACAGACCTGACGGTGAAATTATTCCACCTAGTTTGATTTCGATAGAAGAGGAACCTGAGGTAGAATCACCCAGAAATTCATTCCATTTTGGAACTGAACTTTATTTGTACCCTAATACTCCTCATTTTACTACTCCTTTTGATCTTGATTACTTTCAGACACCCGTTGATTCGATGGGAAATTTATTTGGGCATTTGACTATGGCAAAGTCAACATCCTAGACCGTACCATCTATTACGGCTACGATAGAATCTTTTGTCGCAACCTCTTTGATGTTTACTACGACACATGAGTCACACTTGTATGGTGTTCCATCCATCCCATTGGTTTGCCATTCTTTATCGAGAACCCACTCATTTGTTACTTCTAGCCCTTGGTCTTCACCAATTGCCTCTACTGGAATTTTATCTGGTTCTTCATTAATGGATATCGAATAGCTGGACCCATCAATTTCACATCAAGCTGGTTCATCTAGTTGCCATCCTATGTATCTGTTTTACACTGAACTACACCCATATGGAGAGAAATATGCACATTCTCCTTATCCTCCATTTTCTGGGGGGAAACCATATGTCAGTATGTCGTCATGTTTAGGTGAGCTTGGAATGGTTGTTTGTCCGTGGCAACCAACAATGCCCGTTCAACCTACGCTTGTGCATCCATCAAAACCTATGCAATTTGTCTCATCCATACCTACAACTCCTATTGTTACAACGTTACCGCAGTCACAAGCTCATATTGTTGTATCTCAACCTGTGCAAGTTGGCCCTTAAACCTTAGACCCCCAAGTTTCAAGTGTACATATTCAGTCTTCTTAGACAGTTTTACAACAACCACTTGTGCCTGGAGTCCATCAACCTCAGGCTAGTTTACCTTTTACTCGAATGACTCAGACTTACATTAGTTTAGTGTATTCACAACTTGGTCAAGCTTACATTGGTGGGAAAAAACCGTTAAATCAACAACCGTTGTATCAATAACAACAACAGTTGCTTCAATAGCCTTGGCAGCCCCAATATCAACAGCAACAATTCCAGCAATACCAACCTCAACCTGGACTTGGTCAACAATATTATGCTAGGTTTGGTCAGCAACAAGTTTATCCAGGTCATAGTTAGCAAGCCTATGTTGGGTATGGAAAACAAAAAATGTATCCTGGTGCTCAACAACAACCTCACAGCGGATTTGCTTAGAAAACTTACCCTTATCAAGGTTACCAATAGCAGATGTCTTATGCTGGTATGCAAAGGCCTATTGCCCAGGCAATTCCATCTTACCTTGGATATGCTCAACTTGACCTCAATAGACAGTTACCTTTCATTGCGACACTCTAATTACGAGATCTAAACAGGCTCACCAATGACTCAACTCTATATGCACCTTGGTGGCCAATGATTCCTCATAAATTACCTTCTGATATTTTAAAATTCAATGGAAACCTTGGAGAGGACTCTTCCAACCATGTCATGAATTTTCATTTATGGTGTTCATCAAACTCCTTGAATGATGAATCAGTTAGACTATGTCTTTTCTAGACAACGCTTACTGGTCCGGCTACAAAGTAGTACATTGAGTTACCACGAGATTCTTTTGATAACTTCACTACCTTAGCTACCACGTTTTTAACCCACTTCGAGTTACCCATATCATATGAAACTGGAATGGAACTGTTAACCAACTTTAAATAGACTACTGCTACTCATATCTCTAATCATATTAATGAGTGGCGTCGTCGTCGTCGAATGGTTAAAACTTATGTTCCTGGTTAACTCTTAGCTGAGTGGTTTATATAATCCTTGTTTCCATCTATCACTAAGGATGTGGTGAAAGGTGGAGTTGTCACTGAAGAGAAAGTAATTGCTCGTGCACAATATTTGGACTTGATTTATACACAGTCTGGCATGCTCTATGACAATATCCTGAATGCACCCCGACCAACTTTCATTGTTCCTCCACCACCATCGAGTAAGGACTTTCATGTTGGTGATGGTGTGATTGGTTCTTCGAGCACACAAATGGAAGGTAAACCATCTGGTCAAACACTTTCCATTTCCAATCAAAATACAAATGCACCTGATAACACTCTTGCTTCTGAAATCAATGTTGTGTCATCTGACAAAGGTAAGAATGAAAAGCAACTAGGAAGCAAGAAGGGGAAAAACAAGAAGAAACAAAACAATTCCCCTCAAGAGAAATCATCTGATTCCTCTCCTTCAGCTAGGAAACCACGTTACCCATGTTTGATCTGTAATGATGAGCATTTTACGTGAGATTATCCTCACCACTCCGAAGTCTCAAAGATTCTGAAGACTTTTAATACATCCACAGTATTGACTGATCCTCTTCCAAAACCAGAGACAAATATAGTTGCTACAGACCATGCTTCCACTTCCCAAGTCCTTATGCTCTCCACCTCTAAGCCTAAAATTGAAATTTTGGTGTCAACATGAAGTAAAGATTATGGAAATCAACCATCATCGTCGAATAACCAAGCTGATCAACCTAATTCTTCGACTTCGAATTTGTCTGATCTTATTCCACCACCTATTGCACCTGAGTTAACAATAAAACAACCTAAGGGAGTTATACATAAACCAACATTTAACCCTCGAGCTTGAGCTGCATAGAACTATAACATAGTAGAATATTTGGCTCAGTCACCTTTTGCTATGTTGACGCTCAAGGTGCTTCAAAATCTTCAAAATTTCCCTCCCAAAAGCAGGCTTTGTTGTCAGCAATTGGTGGAATCAATCCAACCGATTCCAATCTTGTGGTTTTCAACCATGTGGGTTATATGCCATAGTTACCAGCGCAATTAGAATTCCTGATTCAAGTAAATGCCCTGAATAAACTTATTCACCGAACCATTATTGACGAGGGGGCATATACTTGTATTATGTCTATGAATTGCTAGAAAACACTTGGCTCACCTCCTTTTTCACGTTCACCAACAACGTTAAAATCTTTAGACGGTCACACATATACACCTTATGGAATATTGATTAATCTGCAAATCAAACTAGGAGGCAAAACAGTAACTGTTGAAGTTGAGGTTGTTGACGAACCCCTTGACTACAACATTTTGCTAGGAAGACCGTGGGTTTATGTTATGGCTGCTGTGGTTGCAACTTACTTTCATACAATTGTATTCCCTCATAAGGTTGGAATCATAGTTATTGACCAACTCGCCTTCTTCGCCTCTAGTTCACAGGCTACTAGAAGCATTCTGTTAGTACACGGACCCTCGCTATCTCTTCAAAACATTGGTGTAGGTCTCTTCAAGGATCCTTCCTTAATGGGTACTTTTTCACTACCGTCACCATCAAACTTGGCGAAAGTGGTAAAATTTGAGACTTACAACATGATATCTTCCACTTCATCTGACTTAAGGAAGATTACCAATAGTTCTAAAGTTGATAGTAATAATGAAATCATGTCGCTAAGCCCTATTGAGCTTGCATAGCAATCAATAGTTTGGCTTGTGCAGCGAACCCAAATCCATCTTCACCAATTTTATGCGTAGATTGTTCATTAGTATATTTTCTACTGATGAAGGAATCATCCAATCAATGATGATGGAAGAAGAACCATGGGAATATTATCATCATCGTTCCCATCTTCTAGATCACATAGAATATTATTCAAATGAACTTAATCACCCTTCAGTTGTTGATTTCCTTTCGAATTCTATTTTCATAGATACAATAGATTCTGAGTGAAACCTGTCAAATATCGAAGAAACAATTTCTATCAATATTTTGACCAAACCTAAGATGTAGAAAACATTCATGTTGGAAAATCTTGTTCTCCATCAGAACTTGATATTTACCATGCTCTCTTTTGTGAATTCCGAGATATATTTGCTTGGTCATATGAGGAGATGCTAGGAATTGACTCTATTTTAGTTGAACATGAAATCAAAATGTATCCTGATGTCAAACTAGTGTGATAGTGCCTTTGTCCTGTTCATCCAAAGAAGGTTGTTGCAATTAAAACAGAAGTTGAAAAAATTTTGCATGCTGGTTTCATTTACCATGTTCCTCTTACTAATTGGGTTTCCAATATTGTTCCTGTTATGAAGAAACACGGGACAATATGAGTGTGCATCAATTATAGGGATGTTAATCAGGCTTGTCCAAAAGACAATTATCCCACTCCATTTATCGACCATATTATTGATGAATGTGCGGGATGTGAAATATTCTAATTTTTTGATGGTTTTTCCGGCTATAATTAGATCAATATCCACCTAGAGGACCAATCTAAAATTGCTTTTATTTGTCCATGGGGCACCTTTGCTTATAGGAAACTCCATTTTGGTTTGAAAAATGTAGGGGAAACTTTTCAAAGGGCGATGAATTATGTCTTCCATGACATAAAACACATTTTTCAACCATACCTTGATGATTTACCTGCTCATTCACGAAAGCGGACTGATCACCTGCAGCATTTGAGAGCTATATTTTTATGGTGCCGACACTACAAAATACGACCCAATCCACACAAATGTGTGTTTTGTGTTGGTTCTAGTCATTTTCTTGGATTCGTAGTGTCTAAGGAAGGAATTTGACTCGACCCACTTAAGGTTCAGGCAATTCTTGACTTGCCTCCACCTTCAAATCTACTTCAGTTACAGACCCCAAGGGAGGGCTAACTTTCTGAAGAGGTTCATTCCCAATTATGATGAAATGGCTAAAGGATTTACTCGTCTATTGAAAGAGGGGATAGTCTTCCATTGGGATCAGGTAGCCCAAGCTTCCTTTGATGCTCTTAATGATACCTTGATTATAGCATCATTAATATATTCCCCGAATTATCAAAACGACTACTTCCTATATCTCGCCACTATAAATACAACCATTGGAATGGTTTTAGTCCAAGAGGAAGATGGGATTGAACATCGAATATATTATTTGAGTCGCAATCTCAATGATAAAAAAGTTAAGTACTCTTACATCGAAAAGTTAGCTCTTCCTGTTGTTCAAGCAACACAGAGATTTTGCCACTATATCATGCTCCGAAAGACCACTGTCATTTCGGATTGCAACCCTATGACATATATTTTGTCACGTCAATTGCTGGGGGGAAAATAATCAAAATGGATCGTCATTTTGCAGGAATTTGATTTCGAATTCATCAAATCCAAATCAAAGAAATATCTTGTTTTCGCTGAGCTTTTTTGTGACCTTCCCTTGAATACCATTGATTCAACTTCAAACCCATCAATTATGGATGAGTCTTTGTTCCTGATTTCATCATCTAACTCGTTGTATGGAGATATACTAATTTATCTCCAAACCCAACCTTTCTAGCCTGATACCTCTCACTCCCAACAACAACGTATCTGATACCAAGCCAAAGATTATCTGATCGTTGGCGACACTCTTTACCGTCGTGGTATCAATACGAGTTTACGAAGGTGCCTCACTCATGAGGAAGCTGAGAAAGTTTTGAATGATTTCCATTCAGATGCTTGTGGTGGACACTTATCTAGTTATTCTACCGTGCAGAGAATTCTCCATGCTAGTTATTTTTGGCCTACCATGTTCAAAGATTGCATTATTTATGTCAGAAGCTATCATGCATGCTATATTTATGACCGTAAAGCTAGATTACCACCTGCACCATTGCATCCTGTCGCCAAATGGAGCATTGACTTCATGACATGTAATGCCACCTTGGCTAGGGGGCATGGGTACATAATAGTCATCATTGACTATTTTACAAAATGGGTCGAGGCGATGCCAACATTAAACAACAGTGGCGAGATGGCTGCACTTTTCTTTTTCAACCATGTTGTTGCCTATTTTGGTGTACCACATGCTATAGTTACAGATCATGGGTTGCATTTTCACAATCACATGATGAGTGAGTTAAATGCCAAGTTAGGACTTTCACATCATAGTTCTACTCCTTATTATCCGCAAGCTAATGAACAAGTTGAGGCCATCAACAAAGTCTTGAAGCAAATGCTTCAAAGAATGATAGGGGTTCATAAATGAAATTGGCATTTAATCTTGGATCCTTCTTTGTGGGCATATCGAACCTCAGTTAGGAATGCAACTAGATTCACACCCTTTCAGTTGGTGTATGGTCTGGAGGAAATCTTGCTGATACAATGTGAAATTTCATCTCTTAAACTCGTGATTGACCTGTTGCCCAACACTTCTGATGAAGAAGCACGTTTCTTAGAACTCATCCATGTGGATGAAACTTGTCGTGAAGCCTTATTGGCTAACAAAGAACATAAGAAACGAATCAAGGCACAATACGATAGAAGGAGACCTGGTCTTGCTTTATGATCAAGAAGCTGATAAACTACGAGCAGGAAAATTTGAACCACTATGGATGGGTCCTTATATTGTCAAGCGTGTTTTGGAAAAAAGTGCCTATGAGTTGGTGGATTATGATGGAATTCCATTGTCACAACCTCGAAATGGGTTGTACCGCAAACGTTACTATGCTTAATTGAGTGTAGTAAAATCACTATATATATGCTTTAATTGCATGTGTGTGTGTCAATGTGTCTTTTAAATTTTTCATGTGGTTAAGTAATCCACTTTGCATTTGTTACAAATGTTGGAATATTTGGAACCATTTGTTGGTTACGTCGATGGTGCTAGTCGTAGTATGCAGAACCTATCTTCTGCAGCATGGGCCATTTTTGCTCCAAGTGGCAAGTTAGTGAGTTTTCAAGGGATTTGTATCGGTCGTTCGACGAACAATATCGCTGAGTATAGCATGTTGATAGAACTTCTCTCTGATGCCATTTCACTTGGCATTCATCGAATCATTGTTAGGCTGGACTCACAACTCATCGTACTACAACTAACAAACATTTATACCATCTGAAACCCAACAATTCTTCGTATGTTCCTTAGAGTGCATATTTTGCAAAGGCATTTTGAGTACATTCAATATCAACATATTTCCATAAACTTTAACATATTAATTGATTCATTAGCAAACTATGTGTTAAACAGACATTTGCGACACATGTAAAAGCAAATTTTAAATTCACATCATTAGTTGAATAGGATCGCACATAACCATATATAAAAACTCTGAAAGTAAAACAGATAGACGTTTTTAAAAGTTTTTACAAAATTTGTGTCCAAGACATGTTTGTTCATCTGACCTAAAAGCTCAAAATGCATGCAAAAATCATCCTAAGTAGAGCTAGTGATGCTCATGATAATAGGTCACAACCTGAGCTATCATGCACAAGAGCTGCATCCAATGACCAGGAATACTAATAGTATGGCACTACAACCTCATAGGTAACTCCTTGATCTGGGCATCTGGAATACCAAGGGTTAATCCCTCTACATGATCCTATAACTCTACCAGTGTCTCGGCCAAATCCAGATCTTGGAGAACTACTCTCCCAACATTTCTCCACGTTGGTCCACCTGCCTCCTGTTGGTGTCTCATAGCTCGAACAGTACCAACATTTGCATGCATGATAACTATTTTAGTTTTGTCTTGGAAACATCAAAACACAAAAACATGTAGAAACTTAAAAATCAAAAAACATTTGGTCAAAAACCAATTTACCTATAGCACCACATTGAGCACCCACTGGTAAACTCAACTCTGGATCTCCACGAAAATCCATACCTGCGTATGGATGCTCCTCGATGAAAATATGTTGTTGATCGGTGCAACTGAAGAATGCAGTAGAAAATGTAATTGATGACTGATCAGCATGCCTAGCCATCAATTGACCCACCTCTACAGTCGTGGATCTCTAGGACTAGCTACACCCAGTGTTACATGCTGAGGTTGCATCAATGGAATTCTCTCTAAGGTAAAAGAAATTAAGAGCGATCCATAGCTAAAGTTTTTTTTCTTACCACTTTTTACCTTTGTTATCTGCTCTTTCAGTGAAGAAAGTACTACCTCACACCAGTGGAATAAAGTTGGCTCAAGACACTCAAGTGCATATTGCATGTATGATCTGTTCGTCAGATGAAGTGTCACACTTCCTGCCAACTTTGCGATGGTGAAAAGGATTGTTCTCAAGGGAAAATCATGAATATCTTTGATTATTATCTTTCTGTCCTTGCTAGGTTGTGTACCTGGCCGAAAAAATTGTCGAACATAGTCCCTCACTGATTCCCCTCCACAGGAAGAACCTGAAAGAGATATGGGGACACCACGTCTCGACAACCCTGTAAGAAAGTAAACATCATCGATCATAATAGGGACCACTTTGTCCCTTATGTGAAAAGCCTGATCCATTGGATCCCATGCATGAAGTAGGAACTGCAATAGTTCTGATTGTTGCCTCATTCCGAACAACCTGAAGTTTTTGATCAACCCACAATTTCTGAGGGCCTCAACTGTACCCGGATCATTTAGGGCAACCATGTCTTGTTCTTCATGCTCTCTTTCTTGCCAAGTAATAGACATTCTCATCCGATGAAAGCCTGAAATCAAACCATAAGCTTAGTTAGGATCCATTTCATGCAAAAAACTGGAGAAATGTTGGGCCAAACAGGTGAAACAAGTTTTTGAAATACGCCTAGCGCAACCCAAGCAAGGAGACAATGCACTGCAATGCAGATAGCCTTCTATATGGGTGCTCCCTAGTGCAGTTTTCGAGATGGAAGCCTGCACTGATCCCAGGGTGAAATATTCTAACCCCAGGGGCCCTAAAACCCCAAAAAACTTGCATGAAATTGTAAAAGAATGACATGAAAAGAAAAAGGAGGGGTAGATCTCCTACCTGGTCTAGACGGCATGAGAAATGATCCATAGAATCTCTCGCAATCAGCTACTAAAGATCGAGGGAAAAACAGGGTCAAAGCACAAACTAAATGGTAAATATCAAATGGTGAAAATAACACGGTAAATTCTAGTTTTTATGTTTATTTCATGACCATTAAATGAGTAAAATTTAGTATTTACCTATTTTTACCAATGAAACAGGTAGGTTTAATCCGTTTAGTGTTGCTTTGAATAGATTTACATTTGACTTACAGAATTTGACATGCACGATCGTGAACTGTACTTTGACCACAGAGAATACTTTTATCTCTTTTTCGAGCTCTATTAAACATCGAAAAAGGAACCTCCTTAGAGTCCTCTTTAAGCTCTTTTCAAACTCTCAAAATATGAAAATATTGTTGAGCGCTTGTCCTTTTCAGCTCGTTAACGGATTGGAAACGACAATGTTACACTAAAATTTGTCACCATGATTATCTGCAGTTAGTATGGCTCCATCAACAGTCATGCTATCCTCCTTGGCAAGCCTTATACCTCTGCTCTCCATCTCAAACTTCAAGAAAGAGAGAAAGTCATTAAAAAATATGTTTATCTCTGGGTACGCAGGTTCTCTCTACCTTACCTGCGTGTACGCATCCCAATTTCATTATACCTGCGTACTTGTATGCTCTGTATGTCAAGGGATGGGTGCGTACCCCTGTAAAGGTCAAAAGGCGCGAGTTTCATCTTAAAAAAGTTACT
>APFE031228510.1:0-12818 GCA_000404065.3 Pinus taeda | reverse complement strand
CCTTTCTTAAATTCTCTATACATTTCCTCTACCATGGCTTTCAAGGTCATAAAACCATCCATGAACTGGGAGTCTAATTCCAAGGTTCTTCAGACATTTTCCTCTTAGGATAGACTCTTCCAATTCCAGGGTTAGCTTCAACCAATTCTTCTTCTCCTAATTTAAGCTTTGATCTAGTTAGCATTCAACAACAAAATCCAACACAAGCTTGTCTAACCTTAGTAACCTAGAGCTCTGATACCACTTGATCTAGAATTTATCCAGAACAAAGAATTAAGGTATTATAGACTCATGTGCATGGATATGCCTATGTTACTTTACGCAATGGATCAATAGGATTGCGAAATACATAGACATTGAAGCATTTAGGGAAAACACAACAGGAAAACATGTAATACAACAAGTTTAATAAGGAGTTCACCCAATGCTCCTGGGCTACGTCTCTTGGTCCAGCCTTCAGTGGGGGCCTCTCTATTATGTTTCCAAATCATATTTTTTACAACAGTGAGCTCAATTTTAGTCTCACTCAACAAATATGAATCAGTAGGACTGGAGTACATAGACTCTCCTTACTGAACTTGACCTCTACTGGTCATAGTAGTATGAGCCCAATTTGAGACTCATACATGAAAGGCATATACAGAGGAGTTCGTTTGAACCTCTCAAGCCTTCTATGGAGTGCACGCACTCTTTGACTCTCTCTGGCTCTGTCTCGATGTTACCTTTTCTCTGTAGGTCAGCTCAACTTACTTTATTTGTTCTCTATTCTCAGCTTTCTTACTCGCTTTTCTTACTGCTCTCTAGCTGCTTGCTTGTTGCTTCTATCAATTTGTGGCTTTAAAGCCAGTCTTCTTTCTGACGGTTCTTTTTTGCTTCCCAGTGTTCTGGTTCTTCTGCCACTGTCTGTTTGAATTCCCCTATTCTGCGTCATTATTAGAGTGTAATGCTTCTCAGGGAGGTGGCCACCTATTCTGCAATGGGTGAGTGTGTCAGGTTCCTTGGACCCATTTGAATAGCCGTTATTTTTGTTTGCTCTAAGATTCCCCGCGAAACATGAATCTTTTGCCAACTCATCGTCCACATCAGACTTCAAATCCCATGTAATCTTGCTTTATAACCTTGTCAAATCTGGTCATTTATCAGGACATGCCTCCACCGTTGATCTGGGCCCCCCAAATCCTACGGTCGTCGTTCATACCAGGCGCGTAAGTAGCATGACATTTACCCATCCGATGTGAGAAGTTTTCTCTCTCTTCCGCCGGATGTGTGTCACTCAATGTGTGGCATCGGGCGAGACTCAGTTGAAACTGCTTACTCCCTCGAGGCCTTCTGATATCCTGCCATTTTTTTGGAATTTAGGGAACCAAATTAATTACTTTTCCACATTTCATATTCATTTCAAGTCCAGGCACTCGGGGCTTTCCTTCACTAAGGGGGATGCCCTGCAATACGCGATTAGCATTTTAGCCTCTAGTTTTGCCAATTTGTGCCAGCGCGTTACCATGAGCCAACGGTCTGTGCGCTCGACCAAGGGTCCTCATTGCTCCACGCTGATCACAAATTGCAACTGTCACGAGGATTCCTTCTGATAGCTTGATCTTTCTAAGACTTGAATCTTTTGGCATAATTTGAAAGATTTTATGAAAACTTAGAGAGTGTTTAGGATCCAATTCGGATCAGGTACATTTCTACACAATGGGAATAAATGATATGAAGTCGGCCATATGATAAATCATTTGATTACCGGTCATTGATGTATATTTTTAACAAACGCAAGACTACTCAACGATAATGATGATGAGAAGCGAGGTACCCAGTACAATCTAACAAGTTCAAATAAGTGAGTTGTAGTCTAACACTTGGAAGAATCTATAAATCAGGAGACAATGATGTTTTCCCATTGTCGATAGTGAAAGAGTCTTCCACTGATGACTACAAACCCTAAGGTACTGCCAAATGGACTCTATATCTCCTTCCTAGAGAAATGAGTTGAAGTTGATGGGAAAAGATCTGCTAGAAGGAAGTTATTAAGGTATCCTTCATCAATCTAGCGTGAGTGTAACCCGTAGGCCAATAATGTGGCAGGAATCAGACGAATAAATATGTAGTAACCAAACCGAAGCACCTTTTCAGCGTACACAAGATGTAACTAGCACATGATAGAAACCCTCTAAACCAACCAATAATGAAAGCTAACACAGAGGTGAGGAATCCACCAATACGGTCAAATGGAAACCAAGGCACTACACAAATCCCAATGTGTGATAATGAAAGTTGATGTCGAACATAAGGGAAACCACTCAGTCAAGGATCCATGATACTAATTAATGTTGAGCACAAGGTGACCTATCAATACTGAAAATAGTGCCAAGTTGCGGCTCTAGATTTGCTCTGAGAGCAATTTGTCATAGTCGATAACAACAAGACTCACCAGCAAGAAGTCAATGGGGACCTTCTCAAACCAGCACGAGCAAAGGACCAAATAGATGATGTGATAACGAACATGACTCTGACAACTAGGGATGGATGACTGAAAAATAGGTCAAGAGACACTGCATAGAGGCCGAATCAAGTTTACTTCCCTTGAACAAAAGCACGACTCAACTGTGACTACATGGCAGCATATGATAACTTGATATAAGTTTGTCATGTAGGAGGCATAAGCAAACTCTGCATATTATTGGAAGAGATAACCAACCGGAGGAGTACTGACTCAATAACAAGGCTAAGGCTCTCCTAAGTCAAACTAAAGCCCATCCCAATGGAGGAAAGACTAGGTTTTTGAGTGCTTTGTTCAAGGGAGACCCAACTGCCTCTAGCTTCCTTAAAATATGGAAATAATGTCCCGTTCCCGCTCTTTTTTGGATGTATAACTTTTTTGTCTTTTTCATATTTATGAAGCCTGAAAAAGAATAAAAGAATGTTATAGTACAATTGAAAGAACGAGTGTCGAAAAAGCATATTCTCTAGCTCCTGGGAGGGGAACATTCCTATGCTCAATGCAAGGTGGCAAAATTGGTCAATGACACTCAACAGAATGGTCTTTCCATGGGTAAAAGGGGATGTCAAGTTGCAGAGGCTAAGTGATTGCAAGGTTGATTTCGTAGAAGACATGGTCAAAAGGTGGCTTAAGCATGAGTCCAAGTGAGGCTGGCTCAAGGCCAAAAGGTGCAAATGTTCAACATGCAACACATCAATACAAATCAACACAAAGGAGCCTCTAGGGTATAAAGCCAAAAAATAACGAAGCAGAAATAGAATGAGTCTCCAATGCACAAGTCATGGCGGGACTAAAGAGGACTACTGAGCCTATTCAATATAGCAACATGGGAAACATATGTCAGCGAGGATCTAACTAAGATGTCCATGTAAAGGTTGGCTCTACCATCATATCATGATTTATAAGTCGGCAAGTGAAAATAGTTTGTGAATCAAGACATGATGGAGTCGACCCAATGGAAAAACATATCGCAGTATGGAGGCTAGTATGCAAAATGCAGCGGAAATTGATATTCCCTAACCTATATACCAGTAAGAAAGTGATGCCTGCCATGATGGGTCTATAGTCATCGACCGAATAAATTTCTCAAAAAATTCTGCAAAATATCCTGTAAAAACAACCCATTCCCAACACTCCAAGCCAAAAGGTCAAAAAGTCCATAAAATAATAACCAACTTTTGAAAAAATAGTTTTCACTTTTGAACCTATATAAGGACTTTTGGACTCACAATTTTCTCATTTGTGTTTTGAGCAAGGAGCTATGGAGAAAAAATCAAGCAAGCTTCCTCCATCAAATTCAACTGTTCAAATTGCTTCAAATCTTCCAGGTAACCCTCTTATCATACTTGTTATAATTTTTTATGTTTTTTAGATGTTTTTTCATAAATCTGACCACAAAAAATTGTTTTTTAAATTTTTACTTTGCGTACACATGGGTTGGATACAGGTAACCCGCGTATATGAAGGACCTATACATGATTGTGTAAAAAACAAACCCACATGTGCGCGAGTTTAAAATTTTAAACATGGATTTAATGATATGAAATATGTTTTTTGTAGGATGACAATTACCTGGCGTGAAAGAGAGGACAATGCCATTGATAACCAAGTGATGGAGGATCAAAATGCATTATATGCTTTGATAGGATGGGGTTTGTTAAAATTCTTCAAAATGCGAAACATGAAGGCAAATATTCGATTGCTTGAGCTGCTAATTCACTACTGGAGTGCAAAAGAAGATGCATTCGTGATTGATCAAATGCCCCTAAGGATCGAGATAGAAGACATTGATTTCATTACAGGTATTTCCTGAAGGGGGGAGAGAGTGCACTCAACTGGAAAAACGAGAGGTAGCCTCAGTGTAGAAGACTACATTCGTATATACTGTCCTAGCATCCCTGAAAAGGTTGGAAGTCATATTCCAATCAAGTATGTAGAGAGTTTATCATTGAGAATCCTACTATTTACCATAGCCAGGGTAAACGGTTCTGCTACTCTACATCAGGCTTCACGTGTTTCCATGAGCCTTGCAATGGATCGCCTCACTACAGTCTTTGATTGGTGTACACCTCTGCTAACCAACATGAAGAAACAAATCACTTCCATTCAAAAGGGTCAGACGAAGAATTTCGGATATAGAACTATCTTATGTTCCTTCTTTTTCAAGAGAGTACCTGGGCTTCGTCCCAATGTATTATCTACCATCAGTAGCCTGAGAGATCCACGAATGGGTAGGTGGGTTGAATTGATGAAATGACTAGGGGGCGGTGAGGTCCCTAAGACAACTTTTGATGACAACTTTTTCGTTTGGTGGGAACAATAGGTCATTGCAGTCGAAGACTACCCTTACGTTGGAATGGATTTCCAAGGAGATCCAGATCTAGTATTGCCACTAGATGCAGCATGGGGTGCCATAGGTATAAATGATTTTTTTAATTTTTGAATTTTAAGATTGTTTTTGGATTTTCAATATAAATGAATTAAAAATATTTTCGATGAGACAAGACACTTACAAAATTATTGATCATGTTTCAGATGTGGGACCAGTGAGACCTGATGGACTTCCTTGACATAGGTGTCATGGAAGAGATGTTGAAGGGGCTACAACTCAGACTGAGAGAGTCCTCCATGTAGTCTAGAGAAACTTTGTGAGATTGACTCACCAAGTACCCATGGTGGCCATAGAGGACATACCAGAGGAGATTAAGTGGCATGTGGTGGGACTACCACGGGACTGGGTGCGACTATTTCAGCAGGTGGCCAATGCCATCGTTTTCTTTCTAGCTTCTCACCTTGAGCAGGATCGTTAGATAGATGATAAGATCTCTTTGTGATTAGACATGATGATGGGCATAAGCCTAAATTTTGTAGGGCATTTTGTCCAGATTTTGTATATTATATTGGACACAAAAAACTCTATCTATATACAGACGGTTTTATGATGATCATATATACAGATGATACTTAGATTATTTTTTATGTTTTAATATGATCAATGATTTATATGCCAATCCAATGCTTGATTAACAATAGAATCTGCTAAGGAATTTTATGATCATGGAATGTGAACAAATATGATGTAAACAAATGATCTTTGCAATAAATGCACTCTCAAAAATTGGCAATACAAATAAGGATCTCGCATCCAATAGATGTTATTCAGTTGAGATACCACCAATTGTGAATCCAAATAAATTACTAATGAATCAATATCAAGAGATATCGCTTCAGATACTAAATTAATAACAACAATATATTTTGAAATATTATTTGATACAGGACCGATACATACTCCTCTTGAAACCATCAACTGGCTAGATGGATAATAAATCACCCAAGCCGTGGAAGCAAGGTTCCGGGTGTGTCTATTGGCACCATCGACAAACCCTAAATATATCAAATCGTCCATCAATACCTGCCAAAGAAAATCAAAAATATCAACATCATTAAAACTGATAGATAGATATGTACACTCATACAATATATACAAACAAGTAAATGCTCGATTGAATCCTAAGCAAAATACTTCTTAAGGTAGAGCCCATTTCTGGGCTTTGGCGGCTTGTTTCCTTCAAAAGCAATCAATTCATAGGCTCCCTTTTTCAAAACTCGCTTGACAATGAAGGGACCTTACCACATAGACTTAAACTTTCCTTTCCCCGAGGAATCTTTGTCTTGATCATAGACCAAGACAAGGTCGCCTTCAGAAAAATGTCTAGACAAACAACTTTATTGTATTGAGTTGTTACCCTCTTTTTATGAGCTTTGTTTATTGTGGCAGCATCTCGACGTTTCTCATCAAGATGTTCCATATGAATGAGGCATTCTTCGAGAAAAGAAGTCTCAAGAAGAAGTTCAACAACCAGTTTAAGGGAAGGAATTTCACATTATACAAGAAAAATATATTCCAACCCATAAACCAGTTGAAAGGGAGTAAAACCAATGACAGTCTTAACTGACGTTCGGTATGCCCAAAGTGTCGGATATAACATGATGTGGCAATTTGATATAGATTTGTTAATCATCCTTTGCAGGATGATTTAAGGGATTTTTTCACGACTTCGACCTACCCATTGGCTTGAGGATAATACAGAGATGAATTCTCCTGCTAGAAACCCAACTTGAGAGCCAATTCAGACATCATTTGATTTTGGAAATGACTGCCATGGTAAGTTAAAATATCTTTAGGAATACCAAACCAGGAAATAACTTGATTGAAAAGAAACAAGGCTGATATTTCACTATCATTCTTGAAAGTAGGCATAGCCTCAGCCCACATAGTAAAGTAGTCTACGACCACGATGATATACTTGTGATTTCCTGCCGAAGGTAGATTACAAGTAGTAAAATCAATGCCCCACTCTGTGAAAGGACCGACGGTGATCACATGGAAAACAGGAGTTGGATGTGCGTGCATTTTCCGAGTATAAATCTAACAAGGATGGAATCTCTTGACCGCTTCAATACAATATTTGAATATCGAAGGCCAAAAGTAGCCTACTCACAATTTCTTTTGGGTTGTATCAAGCCCATATAGATGACCATCACAAGCTCCATTGTGGAAATCATTAAGCACTGACTCAACTTATTCCAAGGTTAAAAAACGTCTAAGGATTGAATCAATCGTGTGACGATATAAAGTGTCACCTATAATAATATAATTTTTAGCGAGGTGACACAATTTTCTATGCTCATCCTTGGAAAAAGCGGGTGGAAAATTCGAAGTTTGGAGATATATAATGAGATCACCATACCAAGGATCTTGCGAGGAAATAAGAAATAGATGTTCATCGGGAAATTTTTCTTCATGAACGATTTCTTCCTCACAAGGCAGCTCTGAGATCAACTCTGCAAATACTAAATATTTCTTAGATTTAACCGACATGAATTAGAGGTCAAATTCTTGTAAAATGAGAATCCATCTATTATATTTACCCCCAATCACTTGCCTACTGAGAACAAGCTTAAATGGATTGACGGCTACTAAGATTAAATTTTTTCGAAACAGAATATAATGTTGAAGCCGTTGGACAACATGAACAACTGCGAAAGCTAATTTCTCAATGGGAGAATAGCGTGTTTTAGGACAAACCAAGCCTCGGCTTAGATAATACATTACATGCTCACACAAGGCATCATCTTCTTGAACCAGAACCATACCAATAGTTGATTCTGCTGCATTGAGATATAAGAGGAAATATATGCTATAATCAGGTGAACTCAACAAAGGAGCAGAGGTTAATGCTTTTTTCAAAGCATCAAAAGATCGTTGCGTAAAATCATCCCATAAAAATGGGACCCCTTTCTTAAGCAATCTCATAAATACTTTTGTGATCTCGGCATAATTGGCTATATATCTCCTCAAGAAATTTCCTTTTCCTCGGAGACTCTAATGTTGATGTATAGAAGATGAGTGAGGCAACTGAAGTATTCCCTCAACCTTGAAGGGATCTACTCGAATCCCCTTTGTTGACATGATGAATCCCAACAACTGACTGGATGTGACTGTGAAAACAGACTTATTCGAATTCAACCGAATTTTATAAAAATGACATCACTCAAAAATCAATCGAAGATGTTTAGGATGATAAATTCTCTTTCGAGAACAAGTAGCTAAATCAACTAGATATGCTTCGATAATGTGCTTGATGTTGTGAAAAGAATATGAAATGGCCCGCTGAAAAGTAGCTCTAGCATTTTTTAGGCCAAAAGACATCTTTTTGTACGCAAATGTGACCCAAGGACAAATAAAATTTGTCTTGTGCTGATCTTTTGGACGGATAGTAATTTGATTATAACCAAAGAATTTGTCCATAAACGAAAAAATCTCATTACCTGCACATTCATCAATAATATGATCAATAAAGGGCGTGGGGTAATTGTCCTTAGGACAAGCCTTATATCGGTCCCTAAGGTCAATGAATACATGAATTTTTCCTTGCCTTTTCTCTATGGGGACGGAATTAGAGACCCACTTAGTTAAAGGAACGGGGTATATGAAACCCGCCTTAAGCAGCTTATTGACTTCAAATTTGATAGCTACTTCTTTTCTAGGATTAACTGGTCAAATTTTTCGACGAATAGGTTTGGTATTTTTGTATGTCTTTATCTCACGCTGGTCTATAGATGGATCTATTCCAGGCATTTCCTCATAAGACCAAGTGAATACATCAAGAAACTCCTTAAAGAGATTGGTATAAGTTTGAATTTCTCCAGGGGAACTGTGAGCTCCAATGAAGACATTTTCAATAATGTTGGGATTCCTAGATATGTTCACCGGTATAGTTTGTGAGATAATAGACATGTTACCTTCAGTAGAAAACTATGCTGGAGCCAAAGGGTTTAAAACTGCATGAACATCACTAGTAGAATGACTAGACAAACTTGACTCTACTTCTCACAAATGAGGGAGGAAATATGAACGATGATGCAAATCATTCCATGGTCTTTCAACACCCATCATTTCTTCTATAATCACCTCTTCAGATGGCAATATAATATATAAGCAATCATGAGTAGAAGTTAAATCGAGAGTCCAAGCCAGAGCCACATCTCCATCCATCTCCTCTGGTGAAAATGGAGTAGGATCAGAATCTACAGAGTTAAAAATAGATTGATAAATGATTTCTATTGCAGAAATAGGACATGCTATTTCACCTACCTGCCCTTCATCTAATGTGGCGGTAGATGAGGGTAAGGGCCAAGGATCCAAAAAATAATGAGTTCTAAAGAACTCTCTTCTAGAAGGTCCCTTGGAGGATGAAATAGCATTAATTCTAGCTATAGGAGCAGGAAGATCAAAAGTACCCATTAAGGAAGAGTACATTCCAACTCCTAAATTCTCTATAGGTTGCTTGGGATTGTCCACTAATGGAACAATAGACTCAGAAGATGTGTGGGAATCACCCAGAGAATAATCCATTTGATCAACCTTTACAATTCTCCCTTCATGAGGAAAACAAAGGATGTGAAATAATGATGACACAATGGCATCCATCTCATAAATCCAAATCCTACCTAAAAGGAGATTGTAATCCATATTTGCATCAACTATTTCTACTTCAATATTTACTAGCTTTCCCCCAACACAAATGGGAAATGCTGGAAAAATCTCGTGTGGCCTATGAGAATGACCATCAAATGTTGGCAACAAAGTTGGTGAAGGAACAACTTGAGGCGATCTAATAGCCTTCTAACATGACATTGACATTACACATGTGGAAGCTCCCTCATCGATTATAGTTCGAAAGATATTGGTCTTTCAATATGTATACTTTATCTGGAAATCCATATGATGTGGGAGTCTTTTCTTGGTGTTTGACATATCGAATGTAAGCACAAGAGAATCTTTTGGATCAACTACTTTGATCGTAGTGAGTAATGCACTCCTTTGTGTGGGGCACGACTAAAGTACCTCTAACGCCGACATAGCACAAGGACTCTATGTCTGATCTTCTACAATCGAGTAGTTCTGGGCTACCCTAGCATTATGGTTAATGGTCAAGCATTTTGCGGAGCCTTTCGACATCCGATGTATAGACCCTACAAAGGGCCTCTCAATATGGAGTGGCTTTGAAGCATTGAAAGCAACCTTAGCCTTAGATGACTTTGATTCACCATAATCACGTGATCACATAGCAATGTTGATATGTGAACTCATCATGTAAACATTTGATGTATTATCCCCTTCTTGGTTGCCCCCTGCGGGAATACCAATACTAGCGTTTACACCAACAAGTAACTGCTACCCTTGGGGAAAAGGGTTTGTCAGGACAACCTAGGATCTAGAAGATCCTTGTTGAACTAATAAGTGTTGATAATCTTGGATCTTAGGGAAAATATGAGTCAAATGATCTCCATTGCACAACTTGCATGGAAATTTTACTTTTTTCTTAGATTCTTTCCTATGCCCTCCAACATCATTGTCGGGTTTGTTTGCGTTACCCTTCCCATCCTGGTTCTTTCTATTATCTCGTCCTTTCTTCTTCCCATCAAATTGTTGGTTTCCTTTGGGGTTATAAGTTTGGATGACATTTATAGACGTAGGTTGAGAAGGCATAGGCATTGATGGTGATGCCTACATAGAAGAAGCGGTTTGTAAAGACAATTGTTGCAATTGATTTAGCAGGTTAGCCGTGTTAGCATCGATCGATCCGACTAGCCCTTCGGCATGGGGGCTTGGCTTTGGATTGGCTATATAAACCTTGGACCTAAGAGCATCAGGAAGAATGTTTTGAAGAACCCCAGATTGAGAATATATTAGTTCTAACTGTTGGGCCCTAAAAATAGCCTGTTCTTCGGTGAACACACCAGAGAGCAACTCATCCTTAGAGATAACGGGTTGTAAAGATTTAAGAAACCATTCAAGAAGGAATTCTTGTGGAATATTGGCTTTAATGAGCCTCTTCCTTCTCCTCCATTCTTGGATGTGATCTGAAATGTGGGTTGCTTGATCCTGGTGAAGATTAGCCAATAGCTTAGTTCCAGCATCATAGCGGATAAGCAACTGGAAATGGTTCAAAAATATTGTAACCAGATTGTCGAAAGAAGCGAAGGTGCCCCAGAAAGTTCAATGTACCACTTAGTTTCATTTCCAGTTAGGGTACGTTGGAATAACTTGATTGAATCATCTATCAAGGAGTTTGACAAACACCATAAGTGGAAAGTGGTTACATGGTCACCTGGATCTTCACCAGTCTTCCCTTCAAATTTAGGTATATCTGAGGGAAGTTTGGTTGGGACTGGAGGCCAAACCAGCTTATATCTAATCAGATCATTAGTCAATTTAGAAAGATCTGGCAAGTTTAATGTTGCCAAAAAAGGGAGTCGTGGAGGACCCTAAGGATTCCACCCGGTGTGGGCGGAATTCCCAACATTCTGAAAAGAATGCCCTTGATTTGTGAAGGCACCAAGGTTCCTAAATTAATTTTTAGACCCACCTGAACCATAAGGAACTCCTTGTGGTCTAGAAAAAACTAGAGTTTGACCAACTCATGCCAAAAAAATTCCATAGCCAGTAAAATTGCCCCCTAGAGAGGTGTTAAAAGGAGAAGAGAGCCCTTGGTAAGGGTTCCATGCATGGGCATAGGGAGAAAATTTCTGGAAAGAACTGACAGAAGAATATGGCGTATTCCCCTGTTCTTCGAAACAATATTGATTCCCAGCTCCAAATCCACTAACTGTAGGGTTAGTCCAACCTTGAAAAGGATTATAACTTTAACCCATAGAGGGAAAATGTACTAATCCTAAAGATGGGTTGGAATGTGGTATATGACCATCCCCAAATGGGAAACCCTAAAAAGAAGCTGACCCAATTTCCATGGAAGTCATGGATGTGGAGGCAGCTGACGGAATACTTAACAAAACCGAAGGAATTACACTGGTCAGAATTCCATACGGGAAAAAATCATTGCTAGAGGTAAAAGCTTGGGTGCTCCAACTTGAATATGGAATGGAGGTAGAGCCAAATATAGAAATGTTAGGAGTAACAGAAGGTATGGAAATCGTTCCTCCTCCTTATATGGATACAAGAGTTTGCATACTAGTAACACTCATGGTGGACACCATGCTTCCAACAGTGGTCATCAAAGGAAAAGATCAAAATAAACCTGGGCTCGAAGGCCTGTTGGTCGGAGACTCGACGTACAATAAAACGTCCAGGTGATCGGGAGGAAGAGGAGAATTAGGATTCAAAAGAGACTCTTGAAGCTCTTCAACCTCAGTAACGTCTTTTTACTAGAAGAGGACTCTAGAAAGAATTGGAGTGTCCCTCTCCAACTCTGTACTTGTATCAGATTTATCTTGTAAATCAATAATTCCAATCGGAGGATCAACCTTCAATGCGTCTGCTACCACTGATTGAAAATCATTGGCATAATTTCTCCTACGCCTTCGAGGAGAAGGCTCAGAACTCATAGGTGAAAGCCCACGAAGCTTCCTAGACCAATGAAATGGTTGATCAACCACTTTAATTATTTTTAAGAAATCCAATTTAAAGACTCAAAAGAAATTGTAAAGCTAGGCCAACTAGGAGAAAAAAGCACTCTCTAAAAATTCCTAAATATATAGTCAATCAAACTACTTCCAAGTATTTCCACTCCGGGTGATGAGGACCAAACACCAAAATACAAGAAAGCGAAAATCAAGGGCCTTCCGAAAATAGTCTGAGGTAATGACGCCCCAGGCCTACTAGCAAAGGTATCAAAAATAGTTACGTTGACCTCCAGACAATAGCCTTTGTCAGTGCAAGCACCCAAGCTTCGGAAGGGTACCCTCCATAAGTACTGATGAATGTGATGCAACGTTTGCCTCAGGTGCC
>APFE031228508.1:75633-103056 GCA_000404065.3 Pinus taeda | reverse complement strand
CGGGGGGCATGCATATATCATCCTCGCGGTTGATTATTTTACTAAATGGGCCGAGGCGATGCCTACATTTGAGGCCGATGGTAGAACAGCAACGATTTTCATTTTCAATCATATTATCGCTAGGTTTGGTGTCCCACAAGCGATTATTACTGACCATGGATGCCATTTTCGAAACGTCATGATGACCGAACTTACAGACCAGCTTGGTTTGTGCCACGATAGCTCTACTTCTTATTATCCGCAAGCCAACGGTCTGGTTGAGTCAATCAATAAAGTTCTAGTTGTCATGATCCGACGAATTATCGGTATTCATCGGTCAAATTGGAATAACATGTTATTTTCAGTGCTATGGGCGTACCGAACCTCAGTGAAAACATCAACAGGGTTCACTCCTTTTCAGCTCAGTTTATGACTTGGAAGCTGTTTACCTATTGAATGCGAAATCCCATCACTTCAGATGGCTATCGAGTTACTCCCAGCTACGTCCGAAGAGGAAAAGCGTTTATTATACTTAGCTAAATTAGATGAGACTCGTCGCGATGCCACATTGGCAATCGAGACTCATGCGAAATGAACGAAAGCTCAGTATGATAGAAATGTGACCCCTCGAAATTTTTCGGAAGGAGACCTATTACTTTTATATGATCAATCCAACGATAAACTAGGTGTTGGAAAATTCGTCCCTATGTGGCATGGGCCCTAC
Source organism: Pinus taeda (assembly GCA_000404065.3). Classification (NCBI taxonomy): domain Eukaryota; kingdom Viridiplantae; phylum Streptophyta; class Pinopsida; order Pinales; family Pinaceae; genus Pinus; species Pinus taeda. The sequence continues at coordinate 102,353 of APFE031228508.1, read as the reverse complement.
ATTGTCAAGCGAAAGCTAGCAAAGGGGGCATATGAGCTAGTTGATTTTGATGCGGACTCTTTAGGTAAACCCAGAAATGGACTTTACTTAAAGAGGTATTATGCTTAATTGCAGGGTATGGAGAATCGTTACTTAGGTTAGTTTTTTTCTTTCTAGTTAGGTCTTCTTTCTAGCTTGAGTGTTTATTAGTCTAGACAGTGTGCTTAGCTTAGAAATTGTGTTTTTTGTCATTATTCTATCTTATCATGGTTTTACTCTTGATATTTCAGATGTCGATGCCTCTCCAAACGTACATTGGATTCGCTGATGCTACTTGTCATAGTACACGGAATATATCTTCCGCAGCTTGGGTTATTTATTCGCCCTCTGACGAGTTAGTTTCCATGCATGGGGTAAGCCTCGGTCAAACAACAAACAACATTGCAGAATACAGTGCAGTGATTGAGTTATTGTCTGAATCTATTTCATTCGGGATTCGAAGTTTGATTGTGAGGTTGGATTCGGAACTTGTTGTATTACAGCTTAATCGTTTTTATGCCATTAGAAATCCTGTGTTATTAAGATTGTTTTTGAGAGTGCGTTTCTTGGAACGTGAGTTTGATTACATTGAATATCAGCATATTCCAAGGTCTCTAAATACATTAGCAGATGCAATTGCTTCTCGAGTATTAGATAGACATTTGAATTAATTGTAAATTTAAAAACATTTCATCATACATGTGAACAAGATAAGCCGATAAAATGATATATATATAGATAGTGTCAAAAATATACATCGTCCTCGATCATAGGTTGAGAAACACCTTAGATCGGCAAAAATGATAAGTACAAAAGTCAAAATGTGACTTAAGTCTACAAAAAGTGATCATCCAATCACTGGTGGTGATCTCTGTATGACACTACTGCACGTGCTACTCTCAACAAGAACCTCCTAAAAGGTCCTAGGACCCCAACTACATAGCGCTGCAGTCTGATAGGAACATCATCTAGAGATGTCTCTGGTATATCTGCTGTGAGGCGCTCCAAATCATGCTCCAATTCGGCCAGTGTCTCTGCAGCTGCGTCCTGAGGGGCCGGTAGTGGTGCAATAGGATGTCTTCACTCAAACGCCCGGAGATTGGCTGGACGCTATGGACCCACGTCTGCATTTAAAAAATTGTACTGTCAGTTTTTGAACACGATGTCTAAAAATACAAAAACATAGATAAATCAACAACTGTGAAAAGTGAATATACCTCTGTCATCCCATTGTTCTCCCTGTGGAAGAACCATGTCTGGGTCACCTCGAAAATCTATACCGGAATAAGGAAAGTCCTGAACAAAAAAGACTTGGTGCCCCAACTAGTCAAAATAAGCCTCGGAGAAGCGAACGACCTTCTCCCCCTCGTCCGGATGCCGGGCCATAACCGCGACCCATCTCGCCAGCCTAGGCTCTCGAGGAGCTCCAGCCCCAAGGGTAAGATGCTGTGGGATCAGCATAGGAACCCTCTCTAGGGCAAAGTTGACGACCAAAGCCCCATATCCAAAGGTCTTTAGTCGTCCCTACTTTGCCCTGGTCAACTGGCCCTTCATATTGGCCAATACAGCTTCGCACCAGTTGAAAATGGTGCCCTGAAAGCAGTCTACCGCCATCCGCATCTGGGACCCGGTAACCATGTGCAAAGCGGCTGCACCGTAGAGTCTGGCAACTGTGAATGCTATCACCATAAGTTCAGGAGGAGTTATGAACTTGATCTCAATCCCCTTGTCCTGGTCCTGGTTGTTACACCACTCTAGCCGGAAGCTAGTAAGGGATTGGCCACCCGGCCTAGTCCCGAATAGAGACAGGTGTTCACCTCTATTAGGCAAACCAGCAAGGAATTATATGTCAGAAGCCTCAATCTCGAGCTGAAGGCCTCCGATATAGAAACACTGATCCTGAACATGCCACCTCTCGACCAGCCACTCCAGAAATGGTACCTGAGCCCTCATGCCGGGTATGACCCAGTATTTGTATAAGACGCATGCTCGCAAAGAATCAATGGTAGGTTGATGATCCAATGCGGCCAAATCAACATCTTCGTGCTCGCGTTCTCTCCAATCCAGCATGGTGAGTATCCTACACACCAAAAGAAGAGTTTTAGTAATCATGAAATCAAAATTTAATGGTGCATTTGGAAGGTATGGATTTGGGGGTGCGCTTTTCACGGGGTACGCACCCCGCCTTCAGGAACAGAGCGTGGGTACGCACCTGGCCTGAAGATAGGTTGCGTAACCCGACCCTTTTTCCATTAAAGAAAAAGGTCGGGGAATGCAGGTTACCCATGGGTCACCTGCGTACCCCGAGGAGCGCATCCCAAAACCCCTCTGCCTCCAAAAAATTAAACTAAAACTTAAAAATGAATTTTAAACGGATGGAATTAAAGAGGAGGATGTTGTGGATTACCTGGAGGTGACGGCGCTCGATTCCGACGGTCTGATTTTCCGCAATCTCCACGGGAAGTTTCTTGCCAAAAGCCCTTTTTCAACCTCAACAGTAAAATGGTAAAAATGACATGGTAAAAGGTCTTTTTATAGGTTTTTTGGATGAATAAATGTCATATTTGTTTATTTTTAACCATGGAAAGTCATTTTAATGCATTTTTGCCCATCTCAAACAGGTATGAGTAATGTGTTGCTTTTTGTGCAGGACAGAGGGACTTTCAGGGAAACTTGTCACTTTTCACAAATCAAACATCAGAGTCATCTTTTAAGCCCTTTTCTGACTCCTAAAAACTGAAAAGATTGCCGAGCGTTTCTTTTACACTCGTTAAAACGGAATTAAAAGACGGTCCTCTTACAGCCCTTTTCTGACCGTAAAATCAGGAAAAGATTGCCGGGATTTTGTCATTTCAAACTCGATATTGGAAATAAAATGACGTGTCCTTGATCGCTTTTTACTTTTCAGGTCAAAGACACTAACTATGAAAATATCCTTGATCGCAAGATCAAGCGGTTCTCCTAAGTATTATTTTATACTTTTTCGGGCTTAGGAGACACAACTTTACGAAAAAATTCAATCTGGAGTCTTCTAAGTTTTTCAGACTCTCTAAATATGAAAAACGCCGAGTTTCTCCTATACTGGACTCGTTAAAATTTCACAGTAAAGGACCTGTTCTATTACAAACAGGAACAGACCACTCCTTCTTAGGGTTCGCATCAAAAACTAAGTTGGACTCATCCGAAGGATGAGCTTACAGACAAGCATATGTTATCCTCCTCAAGGTTGTAAAAAATAAAGAGGTACTTGCCAGAAATGGTGGGGGAAAATTGAGAAGAATGAACCTATTTGATATCCTTTTGTCTCAAGAAAAGCCTTACTACCACTCTTGAACACGACACTTATTCATTCACCTAGGTTGGGAAATCCTTTACCTCACAGATGACCAAAATCACTTGACATTTTTAGCCGGGTTATGGGAGTCGACTTTGAGTCATTTATCACCAAACCATCTGTTGTGTCGTTATGTGTTCAAGAGATTTGAAACAAAACATTCAACTGCAAAATACCTATCATCCGTCATATCATCATTGAGTCAGTCCTTACATCAACATTTCTTCAACTTGAACTATGATTTCGTGTTGTGGGCTTGCCTACAACGGGTCGCTTTCTTTCGACATCAGCACATTATCTAGAGAGTTGACTTAGAAATCGTCAGTACCTTGAGGTATGCATGCATCAATGGCAGGTTTCTCGCCTTCGACGTCAGTTTTCATCATTGACTTGCGATCGAAGGATTCCATGAAATGTTCGACATCGACTCATTCACTCACATCTCATGGATTGTGCTGGGTACTTCGAGAACCATTGACATTACTGGTGGTCTCTCCCACACTTGTTAACGGTTTACATCATTGACCGGTAATCAAGTGGTTTCTACCATGTTCGACATCGACTCATTCATTCGCATGGCTAGAATCGTACCAATTCGGGAACAGAAATGAAGACCCTGGATCTAGTTTCCACCATCCAGGCTGCGAGGAGTTTTGTATTCATTATGTTGTAGACCAATCATAAACAGATGGCTGCGTCCATGCTGTGTCTACGAGAGTCTATGATTATGATGTATTATGAAAATATTCTTGTACCAGAGTAGTTAGTCCAATAGTTAAAGTTTTTAATCTGAGTATGGGAATGCCTACCTCAGTATGATATGATATTATACATGTATTTTGTGTTGAAAATTGCAAGTTCCAACTGGGCTATCCACAAGATGATCCTCGAAATGATAAAGCACTTCACCCTTCTTATATGACTTAACACCCTTATCTATTACAGGCTTCGTACTTTAGGGGGCAATCTGTTACACTGAATTTTGTCACCTTGACTATCTGCAGTTTATGTGGCCTCATCAATCGCCACATTGTCCTCTTTGTCAAGCCCCATACCTCTGCTCTTCATGTCAAAACTTCAAAGAGAGAGAAAGTCACTTGAAAACATGTTTATCTCTGGGTACGCAGGTTCTCTCTACCTTGCCTGCGTGTACGCATCCCAAACACACTGTACCTGCGTACTTCTACGCTCTGTAAGCCAAAGTATGGGTGCGTACCCCTGTAAAGGTCAAAAGGCGCGAGTTTCATCTTTAAAAAGTTACTTGTGGTCACTTCTAGAGCCTTCTAGAAGAGTGTTTGACGTGTTTTGAGCGCCTCCAGATGGTTCATGCATCCCTATGATAGAGGAGCTTATCCCATCAAGAGAGGAGCTACCCCATCCAAAAGAGGGAGTATCCCATTGATGTTGGAACTGAATAACTTCCTCTAGAATACTATAAATATAGGGCTTGGGCCAAAGGAGGGGAGGTTGAAAGCTGAACATTCTAAAGGGTAAATGCTGCTGGAATTAGGACTTCCATTTGTTGACTTGTGAGGAGATCACTATCCTTCCTTGTTGCCATAGTGGGAGTGGGTGAGCTTGTCAAAGTAGAGGAAATCCTCTTGCTGGACCCTGGGAGGAACTTGCACAACACCAAGGCTCAGGTTGTAATGGTTTCTTTTTTGTTTCCTTAATACAAATAAGTCCATTCTTCTCAATGAATTGTTGTTAATGAATTGTTTCATATACTCCTTGGTCTATATGTTGAATATGCTTTGTTTTATGGAATATTCAGGTGTTATGTAATCGTTTGATTGTTAGTGTATGCAGGTTTCAAAGTGAAGGAGGAGGTCATCTGGATCAGCAAGGCTGGACTGCTACAACAAGCGTTGGACCTAAGGTAAGATCGGAAAACACTTGGTTTCTCATAGAATAATGTGTGTTTAGAGAAGGATTGTTCTTGTTTGGTTTGTTTGTCACTAGAGAGTCTTAGACTCCTAGGGAGGTTAGGTTTGTCCGCAAACATAACTCTTTCCGCATGATAGGGGGGGGGGATGGAATTATAGTTTACAAAATATCTGAGCCCGAGTCCCAGCTGTCATTCTAGACTAGCTATCTTGGCTCTGTAAGGCTCTAATACCACCTACCTAAAGATTACGATAGGGATCAAACCCCTTTCTAGGAAAAAATGTAGAAATAAATGCATAGAGTCATACAATCAAGAGAGGAAAGAGGAGGTCATGTACCCTTGCTACTTCAATGGAGGCCTTGGATACAGCCATGTCCCTGTTGTCATCAAGCTCTTTTCGGCTGCTTGAGGTGGTTCACTGCTGCTTAAGTGGCTTTTTCCAATTCTCCCTTGAATGCTTGAGTGACTTGCTCGGTGGAGTAGGGAGTGTAGTTGGAAAAGCATGCGGCCAAGTGGTCCTTTGCTGTGTGACAAATAGAGAACTATGTTGTTCCATTAAAACTTCCCGAATCCTCCCCATACAAATCTATAGCCCCGCCATGTTGTATTTAATATCACCATTTCCGACCCATCTACCCATTAAAAATCTTTGTACAGTGCTATTGATGTATCATGCCACGAGCCTTTAAATTATTTAAAACAAATGAACAGGTGGGCATTTTCAATTAACTCTTAGGCCCCCTTTACTTATAGCCCCCTTTATGAATTTCCTTATACAACTAGGGGCTGGAACTAAAGGCCCATGTGTTTGGCGCTAAAGATCTCAATAACTGGGGGGGGTAGGGGACTTTTTCTTTATATGGAAAGAAGGAACATCGCATACAGGGGCACCTTTTCTTGTTGCAATCGTAGCCGAGGAGGAATTTTGGTAGAAGAGAAAGTTTTACATTACATGATCCTTGATCACTGATTGCGATGGGTGACATCATCACTACCACGTGTCACCCTATGAGTGGTGACATGTGTGACCCTGAAATGGCCCCATATGACCCCTGAAAACACTGAAACTGAGTGACATGTGTCCACTACCATGTCAACATCTGTACTGCCACATCATTGTTGATGTCATCTGCCATGTCAACTCTAAGAACCAATCACATGCCTCCATGTGTCCCCCTTGAGGAGAGAGAAAAAGGCCTGCTCGACCCTGTTTTCACAGTTATTTCCTTTATTTGAAATTCAGCCTTCCTCAAAGATTTTACATTATACCGCAGCATCAGCCCCCCGCAAGGTCTTGGAATGAAAACCTCGCTAATTTGCAGGGCTGCGAGGTCCTCGAGATGCATGATGTGGGGCCCTGCGGGACTACGGAACCTATGGGACTGCGGGAACTATGGGGACCTGTGGGAGTACGGGAATCTTCAAGATGCGAGATACTTCCACGTGGAGGAGAGAGAAAGAGGGCAGCCCGCTCCTACTTTGTCGACCTTTTTCTTTGTAAACTTTTTTGGCCCAAGCTGAAACTTTAAGACAACATCGCAATATCAGCCCCTACAAGGTTTTGGAGTGTCGGCCCATTGTTTTGCTGATATGCCGATGGCCAATATATTTCTGTGCCTAGGGGGTTCCGACACCCGATAAATGTTGGGCCCTGACCCGCTGACTGCCGATATGAGATATCACCAATCACCAAATCATTGTTTCTTTTTGCTTCAGTGCTCCTTACCCACCGACATGCCCGATTTTTGATTGCGAAAAGCCTCCTAGGTCCTAATTGTGATTTACCTCGTGTTGGGCATGGAATCCCCCCCACAACATGTTTTGGGGCTCAAAGCCCAAGTTTTGGTCAAATATATTGTAAAGACTCCGTGAATTGAGGGCGAGGAGTGTGAAATGTACATTGAGTCATAGGGTTGTTTGCCCTAAGTTTTGTAATTTAATGTAATGTCATGTCGGCCTACCCATGGTCCCTGGACCATGGGATTGTATAAATAGAGCGAGGCTCAATTTTGTAAAGACAATTAGAGATAGATGAATATGAATGGAGTCTAGAAGATAGACATCATAGAGGAAAGGTCTAAGTGTCTTAGGTCATAGTAGTAGGAAGAGGCTCTGTAGCTGTGTGCGTAGAGGCCTAGTAGAGTCTACAGCTGAGTGCACAGACCCATTCAGCTGAGTGCGCAGGGCAGAGTTGAGTCTGTAACCCAAGAAGAAGAATAATAAAGAGAAGTTTGATTCAAAATACCGTGTGTCTGCATTTGTATTACTTTCTATGCATTTATATTGTTTTGTTTATTGCGCGCACTTATATGAATACTAAACAATGAGTATAATTGGGCTTATATAGATAAGTTAAGTAATCAGATAATATTGGTTTAATAGTAAGGAACTAGGGTAATAACACGGATCGTGCCATGAGAAGGGATGCACGAAGGTAGCATCACAGGCCACGAGGGACTGGTAGATATGCGTAGAGACGTGTGCGCAGGGTCAAACTGCGGACCACAGAAAAACCATTAGACTTCTCTAGGGTGTGGAAACCTAGTTCTAGCACCCTCCCATACTACTTCGGGTGATACCTTAGTCTGTGCTCCGCGGAATGTTTCCAAAAGGGCCAGTAGTACCAGGATTTGTTTGGCTAAATCATCTTTAAACCTGGGTCGGGCCCATACAAGCCAACAAATGGTTTCGTTGCCAGGACTGGGATCTACATAAGGGATGTCTGATGTCGTGCCACTGGAGTCCAACAAAGGAAGAAATTGAAGGGTGGTTGAACAAGAAGATTCACAAGTTCACGACACAGGAAAATAGGAATCTGCGAGATCTAAGGAACAGTGGTTGGCAGGGAAAATTTTAAGAACCACACTAAATTTATATGGATAATAAATGGGTGAATCCCCATGATATATAGGAAAAATGGGAGTCGATTTTATCAATAATATAATATGTATATATAATTTCTTTGGCGAATCTCTCACCAGATTATATTATCTTGTAAAGTCATGGTGAATCTATCACTGAATTACAAAATATTGTAAGATCTTGGCAAATCTTTCACTGAATAATAAAAATTGAAGTCTTGGCGAATGTTTTGTTAAAGTACGAAACCATATATGATAATAGGAAAACATATTCATTAAATTGTAATATACTAACATACATGTTTAGAAAAAAGAAACATAATTCTCTCTTCCTACAAACAATGTTGCAAATTTCAGTGGCCATGTTTGTCAATGTTCTCATTGTACACTCTTTCATATCCTTCTATTCTTTTTGATAATATTCCATAACAAAGTTCTTGTAGGTGTTTTTCTTGACCACCAGTTCTATCAAGGTAGGAGAGATCAATCTTTTCTCTACCACTTTTGTCAAACTACCACTTTTGTCAAGCTATCAAATTTCTTTCTTATTCCATAGAGTCCAATTGCGAGATAAAAATAAAATAAAATAAAATATATCTATATATATATATATTTTGTACCACTTTTGTCAAGCTATCAAATTTCTTTCTTATTCCATAGACTCCAACTGTGAGGCTTAAAAAAACACATTTTGTTTACCCCAACACGTTAACAAGTAGCAAGCCCCAACTATATGATATAAGAAAGTAGTAGGTATCCCAAAGGCTTGAAGGGGATCTAATGGAAAGAAGTGACCATGGTCAGAAGCCTTCCAATCAATATATTAATATATACATATAGATTTATTATTATTTTAATTGGAAATCTTCAATTAAATAATAAAATTTAGTTACGTCTTTCCCAATCTAGATTGATTATTAGCATAATTCACTAACTTCATACATCTTGCATTTTTTAACAACGTTGTAACATGTGGATTAATTTCCTTTTTGGTGCACAATCTCTGCTTTTAGGACAATATGGTGCACTGGCCCAACCCCTACAGATCATTACAACAAATTAAGAATAATAGAGAAGATGAAAGGTTGTACAAACTAGCATATTTTTCAAACAACTAATCCAACATCAGTACCTTAACTTTTTCATGAAGATATCATATTGAGAACATTTGAAAAATGGTGGGACATCTGGGCACTGACTATCTCTCTTTTGCGAGGATGATGCAGAAAGAGCGATAAGATTTCACTGTTTTGATTTTTTTTTTTTTGTTAAATAAAAAAACAAATATTAATGGAGATATTGGTATTTTTTACTAAATTTTGTGAAGTGACTAAATGTAGCTTATCTTATCACTGTTTTGATTTTTTTTTTAAAATAAAATAAACAAATATTAATGGAGATATTGATTTTTTTACTAAATTTTGTGAAGTGAATAAATGTAGCTTTAACCATTTACCTTAAGATGTTCTTTATAATATAATTTCCTAAGTCTATTTAATATCTTCATTATCATAAAAACCAACCTATATATCTTAACTCCACTTCTACCACTCTTGGAGGGATGAAATCTATTTATCCCTCTCAGCACTTGGTAGACTCGGTAGACTCGGAATTAAGATGGATCTAAGCTGATAAAATTTCCCCTTTAAATAGTCTATGCTCACATGAATACCATGATATTACCATGGGTCAATAACCAATGGGTTATCATAAATTTTGGAGTTTAAAACTACTATTGTAATTTTATAAAATTAATAAAATTAATAATGAATTTTTTTTTTTTTTTTTTTTTTTTTTTTTTTTTTTTTTAATTTATTTTAATTTTATTTTATTTTAACCAAATTAAAACGTTTAAGTGGACATTAATTACAATATCCATTTTTACCCTTGATCTACCAAGCCCGAGGATCAAATATTTTTTCACTCTATGCTAGTTTGCATATCACGATATTTGATCCCTCCTAGGGCTTAGAAGATCTAGAGTAAAGATGGATCTATGCTGGTTTAATTCCCCCATTTAAATAGCCTACATTCCACGTGAATACCATGGGTCAATACCATGCGCCATCTTTCTTTTCATTAATACTAATATTAGGGTTAATAATGGGTTAATAATGTTTTTTTTGCATGGTATTAATAATAATTTGGCCCATAGGGTTCACCTCAATATAACACATTTTTTTTAGTGTTCTTAAATATAATGTAACTTCTGGAGTAAATATAAAAAATGTTTTATTTATTTACCGTACCTCTCTTTTATTTATATTTTTATTAATTTACCATACCTCTTTTATAAATATGGTATTTGGCCCATAGGATTCACTTAAATAAAACCTCTTTTTTGAGCCTTCTTAAATAGAAAGAAAGTCATGGACTAAATATAAAAAGAGGTTTTATTTATTTACCATACCTCTAATTTATTTATATTTATATTTATTTACCATACCATTGGAGTAAGTATAAAAAGAGGTTTTATTTATTTACCATATCCACTTTATTTATATTTTTATTTATTTACACGTAAATATAAGGTGACTTACGGAGTAAATATAAAAAAATGTTTTCCATTATTTGTTATGTGATTATGACTAAACATATGACTTGGAATATGGCAAAACATTATTCAATCTTTAAATAAACATGAAAATAAGAGACTTGAATTTTTAAATAAAATGAATTATTCTTTTGTGACCATTTGTTCCAAAAAATAAGGTCATTTTCTCCAAATTAGCCCCAATACCATGAAATACGGGAAAATGAAAGGAAAAAACCTTTTTTACATTGAATGTGGAGGGTGAAATAACTATCATAAATACCTATTCTTGAAAATTATGGTGCATGGAAGGTTGTAACTCCTAATTTCAAGGGGTAAATTTACTTTTTTTACTCTCTCCCTTAAAATAAGGTGGGCTAACCTCCAACCAATTTTTTTTATAAAATAAATTTTAGGTGATTTGTAACAATGTACAGTGATACAAAATATTCGCCTATTAAAATATAAAACCCTTAATTTCACCCAAGGGCGAAAATTCGCCCCTAAAACTTTCCATGGTGGTTGGAGCGCTACTTATACACAAAAATCCATGAAATTTTCTTTGCATCCTTTCCTTTTGAGCTGTATGAGTGGATCGGGAAGCTAGTAGACAGTCAGGGAAGGTGTAGGCTCGACAAACCAATCGTGTGGACTCCAGAATTAGTGCGCAGACTAGAAGCATTAGGAGATAAGATCGCGCGAGTTGTGGACAATTGGCTCGATCGAATTATAGGAGGATTTATCACTAAGTTCGCGGTAGATATGACCATCAGCTACAGCGAGGCGAATAACACTTCCTCAAAGGACCACGAGGTAAGTATATTAAATATTTGAACACTTGGATTAAGATGCTATTGTGTGAAAAGCAGGTTATGCAAATAAATTAATGTTTGGGACTACGCAAAGTGGAAAGATCTACAGAAGTGGAGGTAGTCAAGAATTAGAAACTAGTCCCTTAATTTCACCCTCGCGGGAAAGCGAGGAAGAGCTCGTGAGAGTTTCTCAAGAAGCGCGGTCAGTCTGATAAAGCAACGAATTCCGCGTTTACCATCTCCACCTACACTGCCACCCATCTCACCCTCCTCACCTCGATCTCCACTCACCCCACCTCTACCACCACCACAGTTCAGTATGGCGAGTGCGATCAAACTACCAGTATTCAGAGGAGTAGGGAATGAAGATCCGAACCAATTCTGGTTTGTGGTAAGGGCGGTATGGGAAGCACAAGGATTCATGGATGACAATATCAAGAAGGCTATGTTGGTAAGTGCATTGCAGGATTGCGCATTAGCATGGTACATCAAGCATTCTAATGACCATCCAAATGCAGGAATCGAAGAAATATAGACCGCATTGAACAGGGAATTTAGTAGGCCAAAGTCGAAGACACAATCAATTATTGGGTTTAAGTAGATTGTGATGCTCCTGGGTGAGACCCCTGGGATCTGGACCAAAGACTGAAGAGTATGATTCACGAAGCCAACATGACTTTGACAGATGGACAACACTATGCATGGTTTTTAGCATCACTAACACTGCATTTAAGGATGACGCTATCACAATAAAAAATTTACACCCAAGCCAAAGCTTTGGAGATGGCAATGAGATTGCATGAGACCCCTATATAAGACCCTGGTCTAGGTGTCCAACAAATCCATGTGCAACTACAAAATTTGTGCCTAGAGATGCAGAGTTTGAAATAGGATAGGACACCTCGGCCAGAGGCATGCGAGGAGGTATGGTGCATAAAATGCAAAGGCTAGAGGCATGACAAGGATCATTGTCCAATGTTCGTGAATTACTTGGCGGGACGAGGGCCGATGCCATTAAGACTTGAGCCACAAGCAGGACCAAGTACGATGCTTGCACTATGATGTGTGATCTGTCAGATAGGAGGAAAACACACTACGGATAATTGTCATCTATTGCAGAAGTATATGCAGAGATCCCAACAATTGTTTTGTAATTTTTGCAGGTTGGTAGGCCATGATGAACTCATCTGAAGAAGCTATGAACTAATTATGGATGGGACTCCTGCCTACAGGGTGTAGACTAAAACGTGAGCCCTCATCCTAAATATTGGAATGGTGTGCGGCAGATTTCAAGGGTGCAAACGAGGTCGAGGTTGAATGGGACCAGGAAGGGGTTGCGGAAAACTAATTTGTTATAATTGTGGAGGGCCAGGGCACTATGCCCATGATTGTAAAAACCTGACAAGGACATCATGTTTGTACTGTACTCAATTTGGTCATGAGGTAGAAGACTTCCCTACATTGATAGTGAGGCTACGTGAAAAAGGGGTACTCTAGCCTCCTCCGACTCAGAATTTGTAGATGATGAGGTCTGAGTCGTGCGAAGAAGACCCAAATGTAAGCATACTGCTCAAGAATGATATTACCACTGGCGATGATAAAGGTAAGATGTTAGAAGAAAGTGCGTGGGTTTGCAAGGCAACTACAAAGGAACTTGAATTTGATTTAGAACGCGCGAAGGAGACATTCGTGGAAGCTAAGAAGAGCTTCACAGAGGCTTCCACTTCAGGTAGTAAGGATCAACTAGAACCAAGGATGGATCCTTCAATGGTCACTACCTTTTTGGAAACATGCATGAAACTACTATGTGACAGGAAGGTAGTAAAAGGACTACACAAACTTATCACAAGGTGCGCGGGGTTAGGAGAACTGTGCGTGGTCCAGAATCTCGGAAAGCATGCATTTTACATAGGAAGGGAAAAGAGGTTGATTGCGCAAATCAACAACTATGAAATGGATCAGGTAATCTTGGATCTTGAATTAGATGCAAATGCATTTCTGAAACAAACATGGGAACGCATGGGCAGACCCACACTACAAGGTTCTCCTATTCAGTTGCAAATGGTGAACCAACAGAAGATCTTTCCCATGGTAATATTGAAAGGGGTAACAGTGGATATTGAAGGTGCAAGCACACAGGTGGATTTTGAAGTGATAGAGATTGTTGATGACAACAATCCCTATCCTGCGCTACTAGGAATAGACTGGGCCACCGATATCAATGGAGTCATAAATAGGAAGAAGTGCAAAATGATTTTTGAGAAAAAGTCACTACGTGTAGTAGTACCACTAGATCTAGCTGAAGGAGCACAATACACTAAACCGGTGTGCGATGATGATAGTGATGACGATCTTGATTGAATCTACAACATAAATGTGTGAGAACAGGATTGGGTGAATCCGACTGTAGATGGAAATATTTCGTGGGAGCGTGAAATCTCCTGCACTTCGGATTCAGACGAAGAAATAGAGTGATGGCAGAATCAGTTTCACAAAGTAAACAATGCTTAATTACAACATGATAGTTAGATAACTACGCTACATGAAAATAGAGGTAAGGGATTTGCCTACATATGACGGGTTGATAGCGATGGATGAATTCCTAAACAAATTTGAAAGCATAGTACCAGAACAACAACGGTTCGATGCTCTGAAATGGGCACTGCGCATGACGCCCACAAGGTGGTGGGGTACACATCAGAGAAGTTTTGAGGACTGGCACAGATGCAAAAGAATGATGTGCCTACGATTTGGGAAACCACAGGTACGGCTAGTAGAAAAATATGATGGATGGGATGATCCACATACACACCTCGTAAAATGGGCCAAGTTCTAAAGGGAAGAGACACAACCTGAATGGGTACATTTATTCTATCATACCCTGGATGTCATACCCATGAATTGGTATATTGAGACGAAGCTCTGCCATGGTACGAGTGAATGGGATGTCTTGTGTGAGGGATTTTTGTTAACTTTCACAATTGAATATTGTTGGTGGGATACTGTTGACAATGCACTAGAGGCAGTAAAAGTAGCTATCTTCAAAATACCCCAGGAACCACTGGAAGTACTTTAGCCAGAATAGGCAACACAATTGAGTTGCGCACTAGAGTGTTACAACGTAAATGTTGAGGAGGATGATGAGGACCCATGGAATATTAAAATTCCAGAAACGGAAGGCTGTCTTGAGATTCAAGGACCATCAATTGAGCTCCCGACATCACCACGCCACTAAAAACAAAGTAGGTAAACATTGGAACGGAGGTGGAGCCGAAGTACGCAACGCTTGGGGACTATTGGGACGATGCCACGGTGGATAAGGTTGCTAAGTTACTCTCCGAATACTAAGAATTGTTCCCGACCAAAAATTACAGTCTTAAAAGGGATTGTTGGTGACTTAGGGATGATGAAGATCACCTTGAAACCTGACGAAAAGGCGGTTGAGAAGCGACCTTATCGCTTGAATCCGAAATATAAAGAAAAGGGCCACGACGAATTAGACAAAATGCTCGCAGCCGGAATTATTGAGCCAGTGGAAGAATCCAACTGGGTGAGTCCTATGGTAGTACAAGAGAAAAAGTAGAAGGGTGAAATAAGAATATGCGTGGGCCTTAGAAAGCTAAACGATGCTTGTGTACACGATCCATTCCCAACACTCTTCACAGATGAAGTACTGGAGAATGTTGGCGGTCAGGAAGCATACTCATTCATGGATGGGTTCTCAGGGTACCATCAGATCAAGATCGCAATGGAAGGTAGGAGCATAACAACCTTTGCAACAAAATCGGGTTGTTTTCAATACACTGTTATGTCGTTTGGACTGAAGAACACACCAATCATCTTTTCGTGCATCGTTGTGACTTCATTCAAACAATACATCCACAAGTTCTTGGAGGTTTATTTGGATGATTGGACTATCTTTGGATTAGTTAAGCACCACGTAGCAAGCTTACACTTGATGTTGGATACTTACCGCCGACACCAGATTGCGCTAAACCTTAAGAAGTGCACATTCCTTGTTCCCTTTGGAAACTTGTTGGGACATGTGGTCTACAAACAAAGACTGATGGTGGACCCTACGAAGATTTCTATTATTCTAAATTTGGAAGCATCGCGAAGGGTTAAACAACTCTGCGCTACTCTGGGACACACTGGATACTATAGGAAGTTCATCAAAAGTTATTCCCAAATAATAGCGTCGATGGAAAAGATATTGAAAAAGGATGTTACATTTTGCTGGAATGATGATTGCATGAAGAGTTTGGATGTCTTGAAGGGGAAACTGGCCTCCGCTCCAATCCTGGTCTTCCCAAAATGGGATGTGAAATTTCATGTACATGTTGATGTGCCGCGTATTGCACTGGGAGAAGTACTCACATAAGAGGGTGCAGAGGGCATGGATCACCCAATCGCATTTGAAAGTCTAAGATTGTTCAAAGCAGAAAAGAACTATTCCACCATCGAGCATGAGGAGTTAGTGATGGTGTACGCGCTCCAAAAATACTGACACTATTTACTCGGAGGACATTTCAAGATGTATATTGACCATTCCGCGTGAAATACCTGGTGAATAAGTGTGTGTTTGGGGGGCGCATATGCAGATGGCTCTTACTGTTCCAAGAATATGATTTTGAGGTCATATTCAAGCTGGGATGCTTGAACGCAGGACTAGATCACTTGTCATGAATTAAGATGGGCGAGGAACCAACGAATTTGGAGGAGGAACTACTTGATGCACAGCTCTTTGTAGTGCACGTCACTGATGGACACTTTTAAGACATAATTCATTTTCTAACAACAGGGACTGTGCTAAAGGAATACTCAGTCTAACATGAAAAGGAATTGGTAGTGCATGCAGCAGACTTTTTTGTCATCGTGGGGTACCTACACAAAATGGGCAACGATGAGATATTGCGAAGGTATGTACGTGAATTTGAATGAGGTCAAATCCTCGTCGAAGCAAATGGGGCGCTACAGGAGGAAACTATGCAGGACATGCGACTGCACAAAAGATTCTTCATGTAGGGTTATGGTGGCCAACCCTGCACCAGGATTCGAAAGCACATTGTAAGGCCTACAATATATGTCAAAGGACTGGAAAACCAACATGGAGGGGCGAGATGCCATTAAATCCAAAAATGACACTGTAGTCAGTTGAAAATTGGGCAATTGACTTTGTGGGACTAATCAAACCTCAGGGAAACATGGGCGTGCGCTACATCATCACCACAATGGAGTAGCTGACACGATGGGTAGAAGCGCAGCCAGTCAAAGACTACACGACTGCTACAACTGCGAAGTTTTTGTTCGAAAATGTGTTGACCCAATTTCACTGTCTGAAAATATTAATGGGTGATTGCATAACACATTTCCTAAATGAAACCATCAGTGTGCTCACAGAAGAGTTCTAGGTGTATCGTTAGAAAAGTACACTGTACCACCCACAAGCTAATGGGACAGTAGAGGCATTCAACAAAATAGTGGAGACTGCACTAACCAAAGTATTGATCCAGGTGGATATTGGTGGCCACTTGCCAAATCCACTTGGACCCCCACCATTGTTTGTCTCAGTTTTTTTCAGTTTCCTTAATTATAGCACATTTTACTATTTTTAGCAGTTTTTTGGGTCCTGAACTTTCAGAGCTATTTTGAGGACCTAAACAACATTTTTTGGGAAACTTGGGAGCAACATGGGTCCATAAATATAGGTTTCTCTTCCCAAAGTTGTAGTTCTTGGATAGATCTTTCTAACGAGATATTGTGCGCATCAAACGGAGATCATATGCCAAAGCTACGACCTCGGGCAGTTGATGTATCAATTTACCCAAATGGGGCCCACAGTTTGGTGTTTCATCTTCTAGGGTTAGGTTTTTGGATGTTTAGGGTTTTCCATTATTTCTCAACAATAAATAGGCCTTTGAGCCTCATTGTAACACAGTTCAGAGGCATGTAGCCACCATATCTCTTTCTAGAGATAAGCTACCATCGCCCTAGATGGTTTATTTCCATTTCTATTTGTAAGCATATTTCATTATTTTACATTAATGAAATGAAGTATTATTTCCACTACATCTTTGTGTTTATGGTTATCTCTGTAATTTGTTGCCTTCCTGTTTAAATATGGATTAGTGGTATCATATTGGTATGCTTTTCTTCTCTGTTTTTCTTTGCATGTCCCCAACGAGGTCGGGATATAAGGAGTTAGTATTGAACTGGTTAACTCTTTGCAAGACCAGCGTTGCAAATCCCGACGGCCTCCCATGGCAGATGAAAATAAAGACGAGGGGGTAGGAGATCCTATCAAAATCTTGCTCGAATAAGCCCTCGAGTGAAAAAGGAATCTGATGATGGACAATTTTGCCCAGATCCTTCAGCAGCTACCTAACGCACTGGCTTCCAACAACTCCTCTGGAAATTCCACGCCCTTTAAGGTATAAGTTAATTTGGAAATCCCCATTTTCAAGGGTCAAATAGACACAGATGCCGTAGATAAATGGTTAAATCTACTAGAGGGTTATTTTTCTGTTCATGATTTTTCTATTTGGGAAAATATTATTTTCGCTCTTATCAAAGCAATGCCCCACATCAAGGACTGGTAGGAAACCTACTGCAAGCTGAAGGATGAAAGTACAGGCTCACTATTTTTAGCTGCACCCACTTGGGATTCATTTTGCGATGCCATCAAGGAGTAGTACTACCCTATTGGAAGCTACGAGGATCAATACATAAAGTGGACCACACTGCAGCAAGGAAGGGACCAAGACATACAATATTTTACCAATATTTTCCATACCCTTGGCACAAAGTTGGGTATCAAAGATTCGGAGCAACATTTGGTACTCAAATACCATGGCTGCCTGCACAAATACATCCATGAAGAAATAAAATTCCTGAACATCCCCTCGCTCAGCACGACATACCAATATGCCATCAAGGTTGAGCAAAAGTTTAAACACAAGAAGTGAGACTTTGGATTTGCAAATTCGAAGCAAGGGAAAGGCACTCCCAAACTGTAGAACAAAGGAAAAAGCCAAGGCTAGACAACCCAAGACAACCCACCAAAGCTGCAAGCAAAGAATAGCACTATGAAGTTGAAAAAGGACAGGGGAAAGTGATGTGAGTTCCATAAGGGCTCCACTCACAACACAAGTGAGTGTTGGCCAAGCAGTCAATGGTGGCCGAGCTAAAGGTTTCAAAATCAGATGCATGTTCCAACTCTGACTCAGAACTCGACAAGGGGAATGACAAAGGGAAGCAGATTATCGATGCGGAGCCCAACACCACCGTTGCCACCACAAAGATACAGAAAGAGGAACTCGAAGATCTAGAGGAAGAGGAGCATCTCCTCCACTCCCAGATGTGGATAAAGGGCTCCTCGCTACAGTTCATTGTCAATAGTGGGAGCCAAAAGAACATCATTTCGGCAGAGGTCATGAAGCAGTTTGGCTTACCGACCACAACATATCCACAACTGTACACCATTGGGTGGCTTCACCAAGGACAGGATCTTCTCGTGAGCCAGAAGTGTCGCCTTCCATACAACGTCAAGCCCTTCACAGATGAGGTATTGTGTGACATTGCTCCCCTTGAAGTTTGTGATGTATTATTAGGACAACCATACTTGTGGAAGCGACATGCTGTGTATGAATCAAGGCCCCGTGTGGTTATTTCTACATTGGGAAATCACTTGTACAGTATAATGGAGGTAGCACCGCCTACTGCCATCTCTTTGGTTACAACAAAACAATGTAGTAAGCTCATTTCCAAAGGGAAATTTGTTTTCCTGATGATACACCCTCAAGGAAAGTAGAAGATGGTGGCCACGACCTCCAGAAAGGACCCCTCCACACGACAACTATAGATGGACAAGGTCGTGGAGGAGTACAAGGAGATCTTCACATCCCCCGCAGGGGTTCCTCTGCACTGTCAGGTCAAGCACTCAATCAATCTAACCCCAGGTGCGCTGCTGCACAATGGACTGGTCTATCGGCGCTCCGTTCTGGAGAATGATGAAATCAAGAGGTATATTTAGGAGTTGTTACAAAAAGGTCACATCCGTCAGAGTTCATCACCCTATGGGCGCCCGATCGTGTTGGTACAGAAGAAGGATGGGACTTGGAGACTCTGTATTGACTATCGAGCTCTAAACAAGATCACTGTTTGTAATAGGTACTCTATCCCACAGATTGATGACCTCCTAGACCAACTAAAGGGAGAAAAATATTTTAGTAAGATCAATTTGAAGTCAGGATATCACCATGTACCAATCGAACCCTCTGATATGTAGAAGACTGCCTTCAAAGCCAAGGAGGGACTTTTCGAATGGTTGGTTATGCCTTTCAGATTGACGAATGCTCCTAAAACCTTCATGAGGCTAATGGATGACATCTTGTGGCCATTCACCAAATCATTCATAGTGGTATACTTAGATGACATCCTGATCTTCAGCCAGAGTTGGGAAAAGCAGCTCCACCACATCCGACAGGTTCTCCTAACACTGCAACAACACAAGCTATGTGCCAATTTGGAGAAATGTGCTTTTGGCATGACCTAGGTTCAGTATCTAGGATACATTATTGATGAACATGGGGTGCATGTGGATCCAGCCAGGATCCAAGTCATTCGTGATTGGCCATCTCCATCCACTCTGATAGAGCTCCGCAGCTTTCTAGGTCTTGCCAACTTCTACCGCAGGTTTGTGTTGGGGTTTTCTCACATCACTTGGCCCTTGAGTCAATTCACCAAGGGAGGAGAAAAAGCAAAATTCTCTTGGTCTGAATCTCAACAGAAGGCATTCACAGAGTTGAAAGATCCCCTATACACGGCACTAGTGCTCGCGTTACCAGATTTGAAACAACCATTTGAGGTTGAGACAAACGCCTCTGACTATGCTATTGGGGCAATCCTTACTCAACATGGGCATCCAGTGACATATCACAGTGAGACACTTTCAGACACAGTCTAGAAGTATCCCACTTATGACAAAGAAATGTATTCCATTGTGTAGGCTTGCTAACAATGGAAGCATTACATTTTGGGGAAGGAAATGGTCATCCACACATACCACCGATCCTTGCAGTTCATACAGACCCAAGGGAAATTGCAGAATTATCACCATCATAAGTGGTCTACATACCCGCAACAGTTCCATTTGAATCTCAAATATAAGAAGGACAACACCAATAATGTTGCAGATTGCCTCAGTGGACCATCAATCATGGCGTTAACCACTGTGCTCAACTCTTGTGGGCACGAGACTTTTGATTGGCCACTTCTATACAAAAGCAACCCAAAATTCGGCCACACATACTAGACACTCTTGGAGGGTTTGCATGTTCCAGAATTTAACCTCCAGGATGCCCTGTTATGCCACCTAGTTCACCTTTGTGTTCCTTCAAGCGAGCGTGCCAAGATGATTTGGGAAGCACACTATAGTTAGGCTGCTGGGAATTTTAGGGTCGAGAAAATGGTGGCAGTACTGCAAAAGTATTTCTATTGGCTGAATCTTCGATAGGATGTCGGGAAGTACATTAGATCATGCATTTCCTACACCATTGCCAAACCAACCATCAAGAAGCAAGGCCTCTATACTTCGCTTCCTACCCTTAGTCAACCTTGGGAATCCATCTCCATGGATTACATGTCAGGCCTTCCTTCCACTAAGCATGTAAATGACTGTGTTTTTATGGTTGTCGACAGGTTCTTGAAGATGGCCATTATGGTGGCCTACAAAAAGAATATCACAACAAAAGCCACTGCTAAACTTTTCTTTGAATGAGTTTGGGTGCACTTTGGGATCCCACAGTCTATCATCTTAGATTGGGATAGTCGGTTCCTTAGTACATTTTGGTCCAGTCTCTGGTAGATGCTGGACACCAAACTCACTAAGTCCACAACCTTCCATACTCAAATTGATGGTTAGACAGAGGTTGTCAACAAGATGATTGTACACATTCTGCGCATGTACAACTCTAAGCATCCATGCACATGGGACAAGAGCCTCCCCTATGTTCAACACAGTTACAACCGAACTCTTCATAGGTCGACTGGCCATAGCCATTTTCAGGTGGGCTTGGGATTCTAGCCACTATGTCCCATTGATGTGGCCATGCCATTTGCAGCTACTCACACAGATTCGGCTCATGTCCAGTCTGAAATAGATAAGGAAACCAGCTTCATTGAGCACATCCAACATATTCGCCAGTAGGTCCATGACATTCTAGAGAAATCAAATGCTAAGTACAAGAAGTGACATGATCTACATCAGGTGCACACAAGTTTCAAGTGGGTGACAAAGTCTAGTTGCATTTGCAAAAGGAATGCCTTACCGGAGCCTATTGGAAACTGAGACCACTCCGATATGGTCCTTACACCATTACGAAGGTTGTGGGAGACAATGCATTTGAGTTGAGCATTCCCCCATTCCTTGGCCTGCACCCAGTGTTCAATGTGGACTGCCTTCGGCCATACTTTCCACCATTACTAGACACATCCGACATTGCAGAACAACTCACACACACAGAATTAAATCCAGATTGCATGGATCAAGCTACAACTGATCGGATCATGGACACAAAAATGGAGCAAACTCACCAACACAATATTCAACTATATCAAGTTGTCAAAGCAGGTCAACTCCTTCACCAGGGCAAGTGGGTCACCAGGGACCAAGTTCAGCAGAAGTTTCCTCATCTCATGGAGGAACTTAACACAATGGGGACCATTTCCTCTTAAGGGGGGAGGAATGATCTAGGTGTATATTGGTGGCCACCTACCAAATCCACTTGGACCCCCACCATTGTTTCTCTTAGTTTTTTCAGTTTCCTTAATTGTAGCACAAATTACTATTTTTAGCAGTTTTTTGAGTCTTGAACTTCCAGAGCCATTTTGAGGCCCTAAAAGACGTTTTTTTGGGAAAAATGGGAGCAACATGGGACCATGAATTGGTGTTTCTCTTCCCAAAGTTGTATTTCTTGGATCGATCTTTCTAACGAGATATTGTGCACGTAAAACGGAGATCATATGCCAAAGTTACGACCCCGGGAAGTTGGTGTACCAATTTACCCAAACGAGGCCCACAATTTGGCATTTCATCTTCTAGGGTTAGGTTTTTGGATGTTTAGGCTTTTCCATTGTTTCTCAACAATAAATAGGCCTTCAAGCCTCATTGTAACATAGTTCAGAGGCATGTAGCCACCACATCACTTCTCAGACATAAGCTACCATTGCCCTAGCTAGTTTATTTCCATTTTTGTTTGTAAGCATATTTCAATATTTTACATTAATGAAATGAAGTATTATTTCTGCTACATCTTTGTGTTTATGGTTATCTCTGTAATTTGTTGCATTCCTGTTTAAATCTGGATCAAGTATGCAACACAAAGCGAAATGACTAGGACCTGCGCATACTTTCCGTACTATGGGCTTACAGGACAACGTGCAAGAAATTGATGGGACAGACACCTTTCTGATTTGGAATACATCATACCTAGTGTACGAATAGTAGCGCTCACAGGCATGATGAACCGCGAAGCTCTGTAAGAAAGGCTCGCATAGTTAGAAGAACTCGAGGAAGAACGGTTTCTGGCTGGATTTCATTAGCAAGTACAAAAGCAGTGTGAAAAGGCCTGGAACAACCACCATATCAAGTTGCACACCTTCAAGATAAATGACTTAGTATTGTTGTATGACAGTAAGTTTGAAAAATTTCCATGAAAATTCAGAATGCACTGGTTGGGACCATACATGGTTAAGGAGGTCACAAATGGAGGTGCGGTACAGCTAGTCAAACTAAATGGAGAACCCTTCCCATGAAATGTAAATGACAGTCACTTCAAGCCCTACACAGGTGGGTTGGCTATCTAACTAACCGGCCAAAGCACAGTCTTCACAAACCAAGGATTTAGACAAGGGCGGCGGACTATAAACATACAAAACAGATGCCAGTACAAAGGTTACGACACAATTCAAACACACAGGGTTCAGAAGAAAGAATGTCACAGGCTCAGTAGGAAGTAGCGTAGTGCGTTGTAGACATTCAGGTCATTCGGGACCAGTTGGAGCGACTCTGCGCCAAGATCACCACAGTGACATAGTGACTTGAGGGTGAGTCATGATGTTTGTGTTGGGGGCCTATTGGGCTTGAATTCCCCCACAAAATGTTTTGGGGCTAAAAGCCCAAGTTTTGGTCAAATATGTTGTAAAGACTCCACAAATTATAGGCGCGGAGTGTGAAATGTACATTGAGTCATAGGATTGTTCGCCCTAAGTTTTGTAATGTAATGTAATGTCATGTCAGCCTACCCATGGTCTGCAGACCATGGGATTGTATAAATAGAGTGATGCTCTAAATTGTAAAGACAATTAGAGATAGATGAATACGAATGGAGTCTAGAAGATAGAGATCATTGAGGAAAGGTCTAAGTGTCTTGGGTTGTAGTAGTAGGAAGAGGCTCTACAACTGAGTGCGCAGAGGCCTAGTAGAGTCCACAGCTGAGTGTGTGGACCCTTGCAGCTGAGTGCATAGGGAGGAGTTGAGTCTGTAACCCAAGAAGAAGAATAATAAAGAGAAGTTTGATTCCAAACACTGTGTATCTGCCTTTGTATTACTTTCTATGCATTTATACTGTTTTATTTATCGCGCACACTTATATGAATATTGAACACTGTTAAGTATAATTGGGCTCATACATATAATTTAAGTAATTGGATAATATTGGGTTAATAGTAAGGAAATAGGGTAATAACACAGATCGCACCTCGAGCAGGGTTGCGCGAAGGCAACATCACAAGCTGCGAGGGACTGATAGATGTGCATAGCAACATGCGCACAGGTCAAACTGCGGGCCACCAAAAAACCATCAGAATTCTCTAGGGTGTGGAAACCTGGTTCTAGCACCCTCCCATACTACACCAGGTGAGACCTTAGTCTGCACTCCATGGACTATTGTCGAAAGGGCGACTAGTACCAAGATTTGTTTGGCTAAATCATCTCTAAACCTGGGTTAGGCCTATACAAGCCAACACCTCGGCACTTAATCATTTTCTTGGTTTGTTGGGATTCTCCAAGGTAGACTTAAATATGCCTTAACTTCTGTTCCAGGAGTCCATTTTTAGACTTCCATATACCATTGGAAATCTCTTTCCGAGAACTACGGAATGGTGAGGGATTGATTAAGTTTTGATGGCTTCTATGGCTCAAAATTTGGCATCAAACTTCACTACTTTTGTGTATTTGAGGGAATTGAATACTGATAAAGCAGTGAGTGATAACATTGGCTCCTACTAGCAACAGTGCCTTGCAGGCAAGGTGCTGATAACCTACATACCAATACGCTTCACCATTGGGCATGGAGTCAGTAGTATATGAACTTTGTAATCAACAAAATCTTCAAGGGACTTTCCTCCTCAATCTAAAATGGAGAAATAAAGACTCTAACAAATAGAAAGTAAATGCTCAGCTGGTGAGCTTATTTATATACACTCCTACTTTGTATAGGGTTCAATTCACCTAACTGATTTCAACCCTTCAATTGAGCTAGGCCAACATTAGAGTACTGGGCCTTATGCATTCACATTGTTGAAAAATAAAATTAAAACAGGCATGCATCATAGAAAATCTTCAAACAAGGAACCTGATACATGCTCTTGAAATAAACTCTATTTATAACTTAAGAATATGCTCATGTATGTAGCCACAAGGTCATGGAATAGAAAAGGAATGTTTGCAGCAGCCTATTCTTCACATATAGTTTGCTGACCGATGTCTTTTTGGTTATGGCAGCCACAAACACCACTTGGCTCGTTGGCTTCTTCACATATGAGCCAGGAAGGGGAGGGTAACTTCTCTTCTTTAAGGACTTCGGGTTTAAATCCATTTGTATCTAGAAGTCCCTTTCCCTTGTCAGCTGGCTTGGGAGGCTCCTTGGAGGAAGTGCCTTCGTTTTGGTCATTTCCCATGGTTGTCTTTCTAGATAACTGAAGAGAACTTCTCTTGTGCAAGTGAGTTATCATGAAATTAACGAATTGCTTGCAGCAATCATCCATCCCACCATCATCAAAATCATCCTCCTCTTCTTCATGCATCTTGGCTTCTTGTTCTTTGTTAGAGAAAGAGGAGCACTGTCATCGAAAGCTTATATTTTCTAAGTCTAGTTTCATCAGTCTATATAAGGAGTTATTTCTTGAGCTAACCTTCTCTTCCATCGTCTCTTCCATTTCTTGACAAAGGTAGTTTCCAGAGTGTTTATAATTGATATTTAGACAGTGAAGTGCCCAGGATGTTTACCATAAAATTAATCAGTGGAGTCGCCAAGGTGAGAGATCTTCAACCCAAACTTCCCTAGCTCACCTAAGAGGGGAAATGTAAAACTTTGTCTTACCCAAGGAAAAATATTTTAATCCATTACTCGGCAACGATGCCAGAAAGATGTTGTGGCTAAATCTTGCACCTACAACATGAGGCGAGGAAATCTCCCTAGAGACAACCTCTAGGTTGATTATAGACCAGTGCCTAGGACATCTTAAATAGAGGAGTCCTTGTAAAGTTATATGTGAGGGGGTTTGTGGCACTCCAATTGTCACGTAAAAGGTAATAGGAGGGGCTTGGTTCAATTGGCTTTCAAAGAGGTATATTCAAGCCAAATCATGGATCCAAATGTTGGGGGTATATGGGGAAATCTCAAAGAGAAATGGTTTTTTCTTTTGGTGGTCGACACACGAAAATGAGACAACTTAAAACTGAAGTTGTAGGAATGATGGAGAGGAGGAAAGGAAGGAGGGAAATAGATGCACAAGGTTGTAACAAACAAAATCCTAGGCAACAATGTTCTAGCAGAAAGTGGAATTCGATGGATAGGGCTGTAAGAAACACAAAATCCTAAACCACAATTTTCTGGTGAAATGATAGAAATAGAGGGGTGCAAAAGAAGGCTTCAGATTAAACATGACATGGGTATCATTCTCTGCCAAATCTAACATAGATCTGAACTAATACAAGTCCTACACATTAGTCAAATGCATAAGAAAATCCGTAACGTTACAAGTACTCCAATGCTTATGAATAAAACATATAGGTCTGTGATAAGCACAAGTATTGTCTTCTATGTGCAACTTGTAGGAATTTACAGGGTAAGTTCCTCAGACAGAACACCAAAGGACACTGCTCACAAACAGATCACAGATCAATACACCAGTGTTTTTGACGTGGTTAAAAACCTCAAAGAGGGAAACAGTCCACGGCCTGAGCCAACGCGGCCACTTCAGGCAATTTATT
>APFE031228508.1:57096-70104 GCA_000404065.3 Pinus taeda | reverse complement strand
TTTTTTTTTTATCACTGAAGCTTTGGGTTGCGTGCTTGCTTGAGAATGCTCTTTTTCCCTATAAAACAAAAAACACAAAACCCAGCACGGACATAAAAAAAAAAAACAAACCCTTGGGGCTTCAAGTTAGCTTTACCAGGAAACTAAATATTTTCCTCAATGTTTTTGATTTTCCGAGATCACACTAAGGCGCAGCGGAAAAGAGCATATGCATGAGAAAAATCCTTCCTCTCTGTTTCTGATTTGCCCAGATCGCAAAAAGTCGCAGGGAAAAGAGCATACGCAGAAATGAAAGGTATAGATCTGGTAATAAAAAAGAAGCTAAATAAACCGAAATAATAAACAGAGAGAAAAATAACTAGAAACTGCAAATAAACAATGTATACCTCCAGATCTTAAAAATGACGTAGCTAGGGCTACCAGAAACCTTTTCGCGTGAAACGAAAGGGGTTCCTCACTGGAACAGATGCTCCTAACACAACATAGTAGTCCTCTCGGCCTGAAAGTAGTCAGAAACAATAGATCTAGGAAACGAAAGTCAGATGCAGTTCTACCGGCTTCAGATTTGGATCACCAACGGACGCGGCCCTCAAATAGCTCTGATACCATGTAGAAATTTACAGGGTAAGTTCCTCAGACAGAACACCAAAGGACACCACTCACAAAGACATCATAAATCAATACACCAGTATTTTTGACGTGGTTAAAACCCTCAAAGAGGGAAACAGTCCACGGCCTAAGCCAGCGCGGCCACTTCAAGCAATTTATTAATAAAAGAATGAAAATTTACATAAGCTTCTCTCATGAACAATTAACCTACAAATGACCCTCCATGCTCTTTAAATAGAGATCATGGACCAATCGGGTGCTAACCCACGGATCAAGCGTCGGTAATACCAAGGAGAGAATGAACCGTCGGATCACTACATATCGTGACCGTCGGATTGTAAGTTACAAAAGTACATAGTAAAGAAACACACTTTACCTAACTCTATACTAGACCAAGTTATACTTAACTATTTCCTATGTGTCGGAATATCCTAACACAACTAAGATAAATAAATAGATTGAAGAATAACCAACTGCATTCATTTTACTATTTCAAGGGAGGAAAAACATAAGTGAAAGGAGGTTACAGAAGGGAAGACTTACTGCACATTAATCATGTTAGGAATGACTAAGAAAATTCCATTAACTAAAAGGGTCCAAAAACCAGTCCATACACTCAGCAATGATATCAGTGAAACCCCATGAACAAGGAAATTACACCAAAAATGGCATCACAGAGTTCAGCCCTCTCGGGTTAGAAATTCCAAAACCTTTGTATAATATTGCTTCCCCCTACTTATAAGAGGAGGTGGGAGCTGGAATTAGAGTTTACAAAATATCTAACCCTGAGCCCAAGTGTCATGCTAGACTAGTTGCCTTGGCTCTATAAAGCTTTGCTACCACCTACCTAAAGATTACAACAGGGATCAAATCCCTTTCTTGGAAAAAATACAGAAATAAATTCACAAAGAAATAAAATTGAGAGAGGAAAGAGGAGGTGTCCCCTTGCTTCTTCAGTGGAGGCCTTGGATAGAGCCATGTCCCTACTATCATCAAGCTCTTTTCAGCTGCTTGAGGCAGTTCACTGCTGCTCGACTGACTTCTGTCAATTATTCTTTAAATGCCTGAGTGACCTATTTGGTGGGGTAGGGAGTGGAGTGGGAAGGGTGTGTGCATGAGTGGTCCTTTGCTGCATGATGAAGTAGACCACCATTCCATTCCATTAAAACTTCCTGAATCCTCCCCATATCGATCTGCAACTGTGCCATTTCTTATTTAATATCACCACTATGGACACATCCACCCATTTAAATACTTGTATAATGTTATCGGTGTACCATGCCATGGGCCTTTAAATTATTTTAAATAGACAAACATGTGAGAATTTTCAATTAACTCTTAGGCCCCCTTTATTTATAGCCCCCTTTATGAATTTCCTTATATGACTGGGGGTTGGAACCAAAGGCTCATGTGGTTGGCACTAAATCTCTCAATAGTTTTGTGGGGGTGGGGGGGGTTTCTTTATAGCGCAGAAGTCCCACATCGGCTAATTTCCTAGATGCAAAAAATTCATGAAATATGGCCTATGGAATATCGCATCTGGCGTCCCCTTTTCTTATCGCAATCATAGCCGGGGATGAATTTTGGTGGAAGAGAAAGCTTTACATTGTGAGATCACCAATTGTCGATTGTGATGGGTGACATCATCACTGCCACATGTCACTCAGAAATGACCCCATAAGACCTCTAAAAATGTTGAAACTAAGTGAGACATGTCCACTTGCCATGTCAACATCTATATTTCCACATCATTGCTAATGTCATATGCCATGTCAGCTCTAGAAACAATGACATGTTTCCATGTACCCCCCGGAGGAGAGATAAAAAGGCCTGCTCGACCTTGTTTTAACAGATATTTCCTTTGTTTGAAATTCATCCTTCCCCGATGATTTTACATTATACCATAGGATGCCCGCCCCCAAGGTCTTGGAATGAAAACCCCACCAATATGCGGGGTCGCAGGTCGCTGAGATGTGGGATGCGGGGCCCTATGGGACTGCAGGAACTGTAGGGACCTACGGGGACTACATAAAATCTACGAGATGCGGGATACTGCCACGTGAAGGAGAGAGAAAGAAGGTGGCCCGCTCCTACTTTGTCAACCTTTTTCTTTGTAAAATTTTTCGGCCCGACCGAAAACTTTAAGATTTCATTGCAATATTAGCCTCTGCAAGGTTTTGGAGTGTCAACCCATTGTTCTGCCGATATGCCGATCGTCAATATGTTTCTGTGCCTGCAGGTTCTAACCGCCGCTAAATGTTGGGCCCTGACCAGCTGACTATCGATATGCGATATCAGCGATCAAAAAATAGTTGTTCCTTTTTGCATCATTTCTCCTTACCCGCCATCAAGCATGATTTGCGATTGCAATAAGCCTTTCGGGTCTCCATTGTGATTTACCTTAATACTTAGTCATTTTCTTGGTTTGCTGGGATTTTCCAAGGTAGACTTCAAAATTCCTTAACTTCTGCTCTAGGAGCCCATTTTTGGACTTCCATATATCATTGGAAAGGTATTTCCAAGAACTGCATAATAGAGAGGTACCAATTATGCTCTGATAGCTTATGTGGCTCAAAATTTGGCATAAAACTTCAATGCTTTTGTGTATTTGAGGCAATTGAAGACTAATAAAGTAGTGAGTGATAACACCATCCTTCCAGAGCCTATAATTATTCATCTTACTATCATGCACCACACTTCTATCAAAATTCCATGGTCTTCCCATCAAAATGTGAAATACATCTATCAAAATCACATCACATAAAATATTTTCTTTGTAACTACCAATCAATAGCTCTATCTCTCATTGCTCATTCACTAAAATATGATGTCCCTTCTGCAACCCGCCTTGGATGCTTATTTTTTTTTCAACTTGAGACTTTTTACAACCTTTGTGGACATTAGGTTGTCTGTACTACCACTATAAATCACTACTTTACAACACTTACCCTGGATTTTGCAAACAATTTGAAATAATGCTTTCCTTGGGTCTAGTTCTACTTCTTCCTTCTCTTGTTTGATCAACACCTTCTTCATCATCAATGCTTCTCCTGTCTCTGACACATTTTCTGCTTCCTACACATCTTCCTCCACCTATTCTACTAGAGCTACAATAATGTTCCTTATTGGGTGTGGAGCCTGATTATCTTCTGTATTCAAAGGTATTGCCACATTGGACCCTAGTTCATAATGGGGCGGAAACATCGCCCGTAAAATATTCAGTGCAGGGGGGTCCAAGGGGGGGTAGTTGTGACCTTTGGAAGCCCCCCCCCCAGGCGGGGGGATTGGAGGCAACACCCCCGAAGCTAAAAATAGATGTAAAATTGTCTTGTAAAATGTTGTAATTCATAGTCAATCTGGGTCGTTCATTAGGCAGAGATCTGACAGTAGAAGTTATGTTTAATTTAGGTTTTTTTTCCCTAGAAGGCAACCCCTCGCTATATATGAGGGGATTGTATTGCATATATGTAAATGTGTATTCTGAGTGAGGAAGAGAGAGGAGATTGAGAGTGAAGAGGGAATTACAATGGACATGTTATAGGTTGTATCTTTTCAGTTTGCTGGATAATATAAAAGGAAGCACTGGCTGTTTCTCCGTGGACGTAGCCCAAATTGGGTGAACCACATATATTTGTGTCTCTCTTATTTTATGTGTTTTTATGTTTATCTTTCTGCAATATTTTATGTGTTCCATTTGTTGAAAAGTGTGCAACAAGAAATTCTTGTTGAGAATGCAACAAGATGATGGATCTTAGTGGAAAGGAGTTGCCTTCACTAAGTGGGTCCATAGGCTAATTTTGGCGCAAGTCTATTTTTAGACATATGGATCATGTCTATGGATTGCAGGTTGCTGTTTATGGATAATTGATCAAGTTGGAAAAATAGATGGACTTCTATTTTTAGACCATAGTGGAGTGACACCACAGCGGAGTGACTGCTCAGTCTAAATATAGAACAGTCAAATATTATTAGCTCATAATAATATTTAGACTATAAACTTTGTCTTATTCTCTTGGAGCACTTCAGGATGAGCTACGGATGTGGTACATGCAGATCCCAGAAGGAAATACGTGGTTACCTATGGGATGACTAATATTTGCATGCAGGACTTCAGTTAGAACTCAAGTGAGTTGAGTTTAGTGGACTGGAGGTGCAGTTGATGGGGTTGTGTTCAGTTTAGCTTTGTTAAACTGGTTGTATTTAGTCTAACTGGCAAATAGACTAGAGATGAGTTGGGTGAATTAGTTATTAATTAATTCACAAGTTATTAACTCATAATACAACTAATGAATACATCAGTTAACTCAGTTGCATGTCAGTGCATGTTCAGTTCAGCAGGGATAGGTGTTAGAGGATCAGATTGCTATCAGTTGTGACTATAATTGTGCACCAGATCTTGCACAATCAAAGGATTGAGTATGCCAATGAGTTTTCCCACATTGTAGCTTTTTCTCACGTGATTTAGCCAAGGAAATACATGGTTGCCTTGGAATTATCCTCAGTTCTTGAGCAGGTATTGAGCAACGGAGGCAGGCAAGCAGCGAAGGTGATTTGAGCCAGTGATTGATTCAGATCTGAGCTGTATTGTGTGTAACAGAGGCGGAGATACTTGTGAGAAGTATTATGCTATGTAATGTTACATGACTCAATCATTAATATACAGATAGTTGGGGTTTTTAGAGAGATGCTTTCCCCAGGATACATACTGTGTTAATGTGTGAATGCTCTTGATGTTTTATTGTTATTGATGTTGCTATATTGATGATCAACGTAGAGGAGCTTATGTATTGTGTATGTTTTCCGAAATAGTACACGATCAGGATAATATCTGTTGAATATGTGTTAAATTATTCAAAATTTCTACATGGTATCAGAGTTGGTTGATTTGTAGAAGATCCATTTTCAAACTAGAGCCATGAATGCCAAGTCCTTAAATAAACAATTAAATTTGTCTCTTCAAACACTCACCAAAACACCTTCAACAATCTTTGATTACTAAGAAATCCACCATCTACACTAGTAGCCTCAATTCAACCCAACTCACACACTAGTACAATGCACACAAACTCGCTTAATCAATTCTACTTATAAATAATTTTAACTGATATTTTTAACTTCTTTTATTTTTAGTTAACTTCACTTTAATTCTTATGTGAATTTGTTATTTTCATATTTTGTCTTGCTTCACTAAGTCTTCTTTGTGTGCACTGTAATTTATCTAACTT
This sequence comes from Pinus taeda, assembly GCA_000404065.3. Taxonomy (NCBI): domain Eukaryota; kingdom Viridiplantae; phylum Streptophyta; class Pinopsida; order Pinales; family Pinaceae; genus Pinus; species Pinus taeda. Next base: position 64,270 of record APFE031228508.1, on the reverse strand, counting down.
TACTCTGTTGTTTCATTGAGAAAATCTGATTTTAACTACTTACATTATCCATTCTATAATTTCTACAGGATTTAGCAGTACTCCTTATATTTCTAGAAAATATTTAACTCTGGTGGAACTGCTAAATCTACCTCTTAATCTGTCCACGTCGCGATAATCTATACCAACTCATTCATGCTAGATTTATCCAATTTTAGTGCTCGGCGTTATGTTTAGAATCACTTTCAAACTTAAAGTTTCAATCTCATCCATCCATTAGGCTCTAATCCTTTTCCATCATTCACACGACCCTTGATTTACCATGTTGCTATCTCGTTCACGCTTTAGGCTTCAAGCCTTTGTTTTAAGAACCAAAAGACTTTAATCAAACGTCAAACATAACTCCACTAGGATTTATTTAACACAATAAAACACCTTCCAAAGCCCCTTTGTACTATATCCCGAAGGGATTATATTGCATTGAAAATCCTTCGTGACCTTGGTCATAATGCATGCACAAACCAAGTCTTGTCACTTGTTATTTTATCCCCTAACACAATTATCTCGATGCTCTCTATTTCACCTTCAAATTCCTTCTAAGGTTTGCCCTACGAGATTACGTGTCCTATGGGGTCACCTTTCCTCTTCTCTGTTGGTCATTGTTGCCTAGTTGTACATGAAAATGTGTCTCAGTGCCTATCATCCCAGCATTCTTCTTTGTGCACCATGATTTACCTTTAGGGTCTGAATATCAGGATGAGTTGTCCTGATGGGTCCGCCCACTGCTCCTACGAACCAATAAGCTGCTAATCAAGTTGAGTTGGGTTTGAAAATTATTGTATCAATCTGATGCCCAGTCATCCCATTATTCTTTTCATTCACTGCTCAAAGCCTTCTGGGATCAAGTCTATGAGATGACATCATGCTCACATAATCTTCGCCACGTGGCACCTTTAGAGTGTGAAATGTGGAGGGTCAAATATGCTTGCCATGTCGAATATGGAGTGTGACATGTGGTAAGCATATTTGATATGGAAATAGTCAAATATGCTTGCCACGTGTCCCCTTGTACATCATGTGACATCATCACCTATAAACCAAATTTTGCCATGTCTTCTATCAGATAGGAGAGAGAAAGGGTCTCGAGCCTTGTGCTTTGTGACCATTTTCCTTTATAATTTTTTTATAAAGGTCCCAACCTTTTAATTTTATGTTGTTTCCATGTTTACCATCTCGAGCATGCTCTTTTTCACTCACCTTATTACATCCAAACTAGCCTTTGCGGACTTAGTTTTCAGGTGGCAGTCGCCCGCTTTAATCTTGTGCCAATAAATATTCCTACCACTATTGTCAGAGCCACATCTTCCCTAGGTCACATCATCCCAAATATTCACTTATGCACTACTTAAATTTCTTCTAGGAAAGACCTTCCGAGGCATTCCCTGCAAGCTTAGCTATATATGGGCTACGCTACTCAACCAATCAAAACACTTCCCACTACATTACTGTATAGGCCACATTTTCCTAGATATTTCTTTGGTTTCTCCACTATGTGATCTACTTCATTTGTAAAAAGGACAAACTAACACACTCCGAAGGTATTCTAACCATTTTAGCTCCGCAATCTTTGACTTGTGGGAATCTCACATTTGATTGGCTCTAACTTGTGATCCAGGAGGCCAATTTTGATCTTCCACATACAAGTGGAAATATATTTCATAGCTCTAGACATATGAATGGGTTCTAATTATGTTTGAAGTGATATTCTTAATTAGAAATGACTTCAAAATATCTACATCATAATTTTTTTTCCTTTTACCATTGTTTGTCTTGTTCTTCTTCATCTTTGTCATTTCCTTCATCTTGATGAACTTTTCCATCAAGGACAACAAATTTCTAACATGTAGCATATATATTGGTTTGATATCTAATCTATTTCTCTGATATATATATATTATATATATATATATATATATATATAATATATATATATATATATATATTATATATATATATATATTTTATATATATATATATATATATATATATATATAATATTATATATATATATATATATATATATTCAAGATCTTATCTATTTCTCTAAGATCTGTGGCATATATATTGGTTCAAGATCTGATCTATTTTATGGTATAGTGAGAGGATCAACCTTGCATTTATGTTCTTGTTGGAATAATTTGTGAAGAGGATATTAGCACTTATGGAGGTCATCTTGTGGTCTTGATGTAGCGTTTAAGGAACTCTCTAAGGAAAGGAAGCTATTTATTTGGTAGAACTTGGGACCACCATTCAGAGGTTCTGTTAATAGTCTCCAAACTAGGTTTTCCCATAAAGTTGATTTCATGCGAATAGGGTCCTTTAAACCCAAACCCCCTTTGTATTTTGAGCTTTTAACTCTGCTCCAATAAACCAGTTTGAGTTTTTTTTCATTTTGTTCCTATCTTTCCACAAAAAATTTCTTATACACCTACTAATATGATCCAAGATTCCATTAGGGGAAATGAGGATTGATCCCTAGAATATATAGAAAGAATGTTAGGTCCCTATAATACTAGTGTGTTCTAATTATTGTTATTGTTAGTGTATCCCCCTATTTTTATTTTTGTGCCCCATAGAAGTTCACTAGTGTTATTGTTTTACCCTTACATTATTATTGTTATTTAGACTTTTATTATATTGTGACCCCTTAAACTCCTATATATATCGAGGAAGTACTATCATTTGTTTCATCTAAGAATCATTCATTTATATAATATAAAGAATGTTTTCCCCTCAAAGAAGCTAATTTCTAAGTTTTTGATCTATTTTTTCTTCTATTTTGTGAAGTTGGTTGCATAACAGTTTGTATTAGAGCTTTGGATTCTAGGGTTTCTCTTCTTCAACCATATCATCTTTGAATTTTCGCTATAAAGTTTTTTATCCTAGACTTCAAAAGCTTAAGTTGCAAACATAAGGGGCCTAAATATTGTAAAACTCCGTGTACTAATTTCAGATCTTAGTTCGCTATATTTTTGGAGATATGATCCGAGGAATTTAGGGTTTTTGCGGGCTCTAGAATTCCATCTTAAACATGTGACCTAGGGAAAATCGTGATAAATTTCTCTCCAAGAATCAGATTTGAATTTCATAAAAAGTTTCTAAAATTGAATGGAGTGTATTTTTTCACACATCATTTTCAAGGCGGAAGGTCGAAGCAGTGACACGTGGAACTCTATACAAGTTTGCTCTACTGAACTAGTCTATAATTAGGTCATCATGTGAGATTTGGCATAACTATTTCTTGAAGACTCCAATATTGGTCTGACTTGTGCCATTAGAAAGAAGACTCAAACAAATAATAGAAGACAAAATTTCAGACCTTGAAAATCTAAAATTACAAATATAAAATAGTTTCAATACGGAGCTCCTAAAAAGCAACAAAAAGGTGTGTATTTTTTTACGTTTTGCATAACTTTTGTTTGAAAAATCAGTTTGAAATTATTTAAAGGGAACCGTGAAGAATAGGTATCATTGGTTGATTTCAAAATTCCTCAAAACAAAAAAATGTACACACCTATTAAGCAACCAAAAAGCTCTTCTATGATGCATGAAGAAGATGAAGAAATGCAACATGATATATCAAAATTACGAGATTGAGTGCAAAAAATTTCACTCCCACAAAGAGTAATAAAAAATGAATTGGAAGTGATGATGAATGTTAACATGGATTTTTTATAATAAAAAATAAAAAGGGACATGGAAGGCTTAAAGGATGGTTTAAAAGCATAAATGGAAGGTTTGAAGGAAGTTTTGACAAAGTTCCTACAAGAAATGCTTCCTAATGGCGACAAGGTATTTCATGAAACTCATGATGAGAACAAATAGAATGTTAATCATGATTTTAGAGACTCTAACTTTGGTTTGAAGACCAACCACATTCCAAAGATCAATATGAGGAAGTTTTATGGCAAGGATATAGTAACATGGATACTATTAATGGAGCAATATTTTGATCTACATGATCATGTGTAACCCTTAGAAAAGGTACATATTGCATCTTTATATTTAGAACCCAATCAATTTGTATGGCATCAATGGATTTGTTCTCATAAACCACTTTTTACTTGGTCAGTTTTTACAAAGGAAATGACAACACATTATGAGGATACAAAGAGCCACACCTTCTTTAGCCAATTGATAAATATCAAACAAAAGGGTTCAATGGCAGAGCACATTGAGGATTTCCAAAAATTGAATATCAAGGTAACTAATATTCAAGAGGAGCATAGGATTGATGTCTTCATAGGGACTTACTTTAAAGGATAACATCCAACATGAGGTTTGCCTTTGGGAACCTAATTCACTGGAGAAGGAATTTAGGGTGGCAAGAAAAGTTGAAAGAAAAATTATGGAAACAAGGAAGTCTACCACTCACAACTATAAAGATGGAAGTGTTGTTGGTCCTAGACTTCCACAACCTATAAGGTTGATGAAACAACAATTGGAGGAAAAAAGAGAAAAAGGGCTTTGTTACAGTTGTGATAACAAATACACTAAAGGTCATAAGCATGCCAAGAAGAAATTATTCTACATAGACTATGAAGAGGAGGAAGAAAAGGAATAAGAAACATCAAAAGAGGAGGATATACACTAGGAAGTAACCCTAGAGAAAGAAGAAATGAATCAGACCATATCTTGTAATGTATTTGTAGTAATTACCACTACTCAAAATCTCAAGATAGAAGGATATATCAAGAATAAAGAGGTAATAGTGTTGATTGATTCGGGTAGTACCCATAATTTTATTCATTGTAAGATAGCCAAGGAATTGAATTGCTTCCTATATCCAGCACAAGAGTGCCAAGTGATGGTTACAAATGGAGGAACTATAAATTGCTCTGAAAAGTGTCATAATATCAAGCCCATGGGGGGATATCTATTGAATAATCCAGTGCTTTCCATACCAATGGGTGGTATTGATGTTGTAGTAGGAGTCTAATGGTTATAATATTTGGGGATGATCGCTTGTAATTTTCAAGAACTTTTCTTAAAAAAAAAAAAATGGGAAGGAAAGGAAGTGGAATTAATGTGTATCACAGTGAAACTAGGAAAGATAATCAACTCTAATGTCATCACAAAGCTTCTGAAGAAAGAACGACGGGGCGTAATTGCACAATTATGCTCACTAGAGGTTCAAACATTAAAATCATCTATTTCTCCATATCTCCAAAAGGTCTTAGACAATCATTCCAAGGTATTTGAGACTCCCAAAGGCCTCCCACCTCTCCGTGATCAAGTGTTGGGTCCCTATAATACTAGTGATTACCCCATTACTATTGTAGTTATACCCCTTATTAATATCGTTGTGCCCCTATTATCCCCATATTGTTATTATTGTGCCCCATAGAATCCCCCTATTGTTATTTTTATGGCTTTCTATTATTATTGTTAGGTCGGCTGGGTTATATTGTGACTCCTTAGACTCCTATATATAGAAAGGAGGTTTTGTGATTTGAATCATCCAAGAATTGTTCATTTATGTCATGTAAAGGAGGTTGCCCCTCGAAGAGGCTGAATTCTATGGCGTTGATCTATCTTTTCTATCTTTTCTTGAGCTGGTTTCATAACATTTGGTATGAGAGCTTTGGATTCTAAGGTTTCGCTGCTCCAAACAGGTCATCGTGGCATTTTCACTAGAACGTTTTTTCTGCGATGTTTCAGAAGTTGAAAAAAAACCCATTTGAGAAGACATCGCACTAAATCACAGATCCTAATTTCAGATCTTTTTACACTATATTTGCGGAGATATGATCTGAGGAAGTTGGTCTTTTTGCAAAGTCCTGAATTACATTCCAAACAGGTGACCTGGGGAAAATCGTCATAGCTTTTTCTCTGAGCATTGGATTGAAATTTTGTAAGAAGGTACAGAAAGAGGACAAACTTTAGTTGCTTCGATATATTTTTCAGAGCTAGAGGTTGAAACGATGACTCATGACACGTCGTACAAGTTCGCGCTACTGAACTAGTCTATAATCAAGTCACTGTGGGAGATTTCACATAACTCTTCCTTGGAGAATCCAATTTGCATCCAACTGGTGGCATTGGAAAGAGGACAAAGAGGGCTACCACAGGTCGCAATTTTAGAACTGGATGTTCTGAAAGTACAAAGATACATCAGAGGCAATATCAAACTCCTACAAAGAAAAAAAAAGGTGTGTAGATTCTTTTAAATTTTTGCTTAAGATTGGTTTGAAAATTTATTTTGAAGGAATTCAAAGGGCTAGTAGAGAATTATTATCGGTAACTGATGCCCCGAGGAAAGAAAATGCAAACACCTAGTAAGGAACCTGAAAGCTCTAGCATGACTCATGAAGAAGAGGAAGAAATGCTACATGATATATCAAAATTACAAGACCAAGTGCAAAAAAATGTCAGCCTCACAAAAGCTAACAGAAGCTAAGATAAATGGCATGGAAACTAAGATAAAGGGCGTGGAAGCTAAGATGAATGGCATGGAAGCTAAGATGGATGAATGGAAGACAAATTTGAAGATAGACATGGATGATTGGAAGACAGATTTGAAGACAGACATGGGCGATTGGAAAACAGATTTGAAGACAGACATGGACGAATTGAAGATAAATATCAATAAGCTGCTACAAGAAATGGTCACTAAGGGTGAAAGGGTAGTAAACGAAACTCATGAAGAGAAAAAAAGAAATGTTAATCATGATTCCATATACTCTAATGTGGGATTGAAGACCCATCATATTCCAAAAACCGATATGAGGAAGTTTGATGGCAAGGATCCCGCAACGTGGATATTATAGATGGAGCAATTTTTCGATCTCAATAATGTGAAAAACACACAAAAGGTACGTATTGCAACTTTATATTTGGAACCAAATTAGTTTGCATGGTATCAATGGCTTTGCTCTCGTAAACAATTTATCACTTGGGCAATTTTTACGGAAGAATTGATAGCACATTATAAGGATACAAAAAGCAACACTTTTTTTAGCCAATTGATAAGTCTCAAACAAAAGGGTTCAATAATGGAGCACATTGAGGAGTTCCAAAAATTGAACATAAGGGTAAAAGATATTCCGAGGAGCATAGTATTGATGTGTTCATAGGGTCTTTAAAGGATAATATCCAACATGACGTTCGCCTTTGGGAACCTGATTCATTAGAG